>JABSTN010000135.1:0-110479 GCA_013759125.1 Fusarium sp. NRRL 53293 | reverse complement strand
GAGCCGAATGAGCCCACGAGACACGAACTATCCAATTGTCAAACTGAATGCATGCTCTTGGCGTGGCGTTCTCGTAGGCGGTGCTGTGGCTGGTAGCCTCGTCAAGATGACCGCACGTGATAACCCGGAGCGTCAACTCCGCCACGCGCAAAGCGACAACAGGAAGGGAAGGAACGACAACACCATTCCCCCACCTGCCCAAGAACATGAAGACGAGAAGGGTACTTAAGTTGCAAATGATCAACACTTACCAACAGCAGTCAGTGATGAGAACAATCAGACGAAGGATCCAACTGAAATGACCTAACGTCAAACGTGGGGCGTTCTTAATGTGAACTGAAATTCTGAGACTGCAACAAGGACAGGCAAGCGCCTGTCTCCCTTTTTATACTTACAACCAACTTCCGAAACTCATTTTTGAGCACGCCACGTCGCAAAGTCTGTTGCGCTGCTGCAAAACCGTGTCCAATTGACGTTAACAATTCGGCACTAAGGTTTGGTGGGCGCGTGTTAGTGGGGCTGGCGCGGAAGCATGTGACAGGTACCTCCTGTTCCTGCTGTCACTTTGTCCTGGATGGTCGAACTGGTAAACTGCTGAGACTCGCCACGACGATTAATGCGATAGACGCTGATTCAAGTGTCGCATTTGCTGTGAATTCCTCTTGTTTCGACTTGCTCATGAGGTTGCTTGATCGGGACTTGGATTTGTGCTGCTTTTGTTTGACTTGCATCTTGCGTGGTTCGGGCACAGGGTGCCACCAAGCTTTTTTGACACAAACTCTACCGCTGATGGACCTATCGAAGAATAGATAGATGCGAGTTTATGCTTGAACTGTCGTGAATGCATGTATGCATCCAAAAGTTTGATCTGGGACATCTTGCCACCCTTGGTCGTGTCGCTTGATGCTCAATACTCCGGCAACCAGTTGGCTTAGTGGTATGGACGTAATTTACTGCAACAGAGTGCATGCTGGAAATACTCATTTTTTCCAGGGGTGTCAGAGGGCAATAAGATGGTCTCTTGAATGAAGTTGCTGTGAGTCACAAAGTGCCAGAAGGGAAAGGAGGCCCTTGTTAACTTTGGCATACCCCATCTAAGTACAGGCGGAGGCTTCTCACTGGGATCTGCTCAGTCCTCACCACCGTCCTGCAGATCATCTGAGTCTGATAAAAGTCATTTCTCATAAGAGAAGTCTTTTGGAACCTAAATGCTAAGGGATAGATGCCAATGAGAACCGGCAAGGCAAGCTCGATCATGCCTGACATTCCCATTGTCGGTAATGGAAGCCATCTGCCGTGGATCGTCAGATAAAAAGATGGCTTTGGGTCACGCTGTTGAGACACTATGACCTTCCGGCTTCACGTTCTCTGCCCCCCGATCCGCTGGTCCTTATCACAAGTTCATTCTGGGGGAAGTTCAAGTACGGATACCTGGTAATAACTATGACCAGATTCAACAGCCTGCATTGCCATACATGCCTAGAGATGCTCAGATGTGTGGCTAGAAGCATACTCACATAAACCCACCCAGCCATGAACTTGAACTTGAACTGCGCTCGGCATTCGGGCTCCAGTGGCTGGCTGGAAATCAGTGACGGAGAGGAGCGAGAAGGATATGGCAAGGACTGAATGCTAGACGAACTAGTCCTGATTTATAATTCCAGATATGCCGCTCGGAATATCATCCTCCCGCCGCATGTCTCTCATCTTTGGGTTCAATATTTAGAAGCCTCCACGTCATGTATTAGTTCGGGCCTCAATCGTGCCGCTTTACCTGCCTCAATACAAGACACAGTCGGACATCCCTATTACATGATTCGTCTGTGACGAGTTGGAATGTCGGCTTTTATCACACCGCTTCGTTTCTCCTCAATTGTGAGACATTGATGTTCGCGTTGAACCAGTTGCAGATGACCAGCCCAATGACGACGATTGTTGTTTCAGCTCAAAAGCAGTCAGCGCAGATATACAGTAGGATTTCCCCTCACGTCATGCTTGGCAAGGTATGGGGTAACCAATAGCACATGTACCAGTTGTCAGCGAGCTAGTGAACTTCTGTCGAGTTTAAAAGCACATCAGTGGATAGCGTGTACTCCGTGGCTAGCTGAACGACCCAGAAGAGCACCCTGCATAATATTGCATGCTAAGTGATGTCGTATCATTTGATTCCGGATAATTGAGCCGTTCAAGCTGTGTAGATTCATAAGAAGAAAAGCAGTAGCTGATAAGCAGCATAAAATATCCTTACATCTATGGCAACTTCTTGTTTTCTATAAGAAATCATATATTACCAGTCATGGGTATTAACGAGATTCTATTCGGCGCCCAGCGTGGCTTGCCTCTGCCAGCCTCCTTTGGCCAAGTTCTGACTATTCGTCTTAGAAGCCATGATGAAGAGACCAAAAACGCAATTCTCGACATTGTTCGAAGCCTTGCAGAAGATATTGCGAACAACTACAGCAAGTGCGGTCTTGTGGCTGCCTTTTGCCCCAAACTTTGGGGCTCGTGGACTGGACGTGACATACCAATTCACACAGAGATTCTTGACCGCAAAATCAAGTTCCGCAATACGGGCGGCGATGTTGTCCTTTATATCAAGGCCACATCCAAGGACCTGGCGGCCAAGATTGTGAGCACAGTTGACAAACGCCTTGAAGCCATCTCCATGACTATTGACAAGGTCGTGGCCGGCAAACGAAAGGATATCCGCGTTGGCGGCGGGCGTTACGTTGATGGCATCACCAATCCTAACGACCCCGTCAGCCTGGCTGAAGATGTTCTAATCAGCAGTCCAGACGAGTATCGCGGTGCTAGCTTTGCCTTTACTCAAAAGTTCACCTTTGACTGGCCTCGCATCGCCACTCAAAGTGGAGATACTGAGGATGAGATGGTTGGTCGCAATCCAGATGGCGCTTCCCTGCCTCAGCATGCGACTCACTCGCATATTCATCGAGCTCACATCAGAGACAAGAACCAAGACCAGCGAAAGATTTTGCGTCAAGCACTGTCGTTTGGTAACAGCGGAGGTCACGCTGGCCGTGAGAAGGGACTCATGTTTGTTGCGTTTTGCAATGAACAGCCCCGCTTCGAGCACATTCTCAAACATCTGTTGGGCCATGAGCCAGAGAATCCACTCGATAGATTGATGGATGTCGTCAAGGCTCATAGCGGTGGTTATTGGTATGTTCCTGCTGCAAAGGAGCTGGGCGTCCCCGCTGTGACGAGCCTCAACGATGTAATGGAAGATTCGCACTGGGACGTTAGAAGCCCCAATGGTTATTTGTTTTATAACTCCCAGGACTACCTTCATCAGATGTCTCAAGGTCGCTACATCGGCGGTGATCCTCCCAACGATCGGCTCCTGAGCTTGCTTGGAAGGACATTCTCCCATTGGCGCGATGGCTGGATGGATAAGCAGAACTTCCCGAGACTTCCTGAGCTTACTCATTTCTATGACACCAAGGAAGACAAAGCCAAGATCATGAGTGAGCCTGTCCCAGTCCGTAAAGGTCTCGCAAACCTCAAGACACTCACGCTGTCACTCTCGGACCCAGAGTCCAAAACAGCTCGTTTCAACGGCTTGCTTCGTATTGATCCCAAAGAGCTCATCGTTGGTGTTATTCCGGATTTTACTCTGGGCCGCGGAAAAGAGGTTATCCCATACCTATCGAAGGAGGAGACCATTGGTGCTTGGCTCAAAGGTTCACTCAATGAGTGGTCAGCCATGGGTCACGTAGTTCCAGACTATGAGCGTCTCGTTCAAAAGGGCTTGGGTGAACTTCACGGCGAGCTACAAGCCAATGCTGACAATGCTAGCAATGCCAAGCAGAAGTCCTTCTTCCGTTCTGCTCTCTTGTCTATCAGAGGAGTGCAAGGCTACCTGCGCAACTGGACAATCTTGGCACAAAAAGCTGCTGCTCACGCCTCGAATGAAGATGACAAGGCCAACATGGAAGATATCTCCAAGCGATTGGCACATCTCGTCGATCATCCACCGAGAGACTTCCAAGATGCAGTGCAGCTAGTCTTTTCCATGCACTGTTGCCTGCATCTCGTCGGCGAACTGACTGCACTGGGCCGTCTGGACCAGATCCTTTGGCCATTCTTGGAGAAGGACAGTATCTCTTTGGGTCGTGCCCAAGAGATTGTGGACTGCCTCTGGCTAAAGATCGGAGAGAACGCCTTCGTCAATCGTGCCTTTATCTACGACTACGTGTCATATGGAACTACGGCTGTCTGTGGCGTGGGCGGTAACTTTCCCCAGGGAGGTGGCATCAATCAATGGGTTCAGCAAGTCACTGTCGGTGGTTACAAGGCTACAGACAGTGATACCCCAGAAGGCGGCGCCAATGAGGTCACCATGTTGTGTCTCAAGGCTTCGCGGCGTATACCAGTCAATGCTCCTACTCTGTCACTCCGTGTTTACAAGGACATACCGGAAGAGTATCTGGATGAAGCTGCCAAGGCAATCCTTGCAGGGGGTGCACAACCAATTCTCTATAATGATGAAAAACTCTGCAAGGGCTTAAGAGACTCGGATCCCAACCTTGTTAGCACAGCTTGGTCAAGGAACTATGCTGCTGATGGCTGCTACGAACCCATGTTCGCGGGAGCATCAGAGTTCGCCTTCAACAATGTTCAGCCTATGCTTGCTCTGGAGCAAACCATCAACCAAGGAGCGACCTATGGTGCTGCTGGGCCCGAGAGTCTTCGTGGGTTGAAGCAAACCTTTCGATCACTGCCGGCGCACAAGATCAAGACGTTTAAGCAGCTCCAAGAGATCTTCCTGGAACAACTGGAATGGCTTGTTATTCAGTGCTATAATGTCATGTTGGAGAACTACGGGAATCTCGCTGATATATGCCCGAGCCCTCTGCTGTCTGTCTTGATTGACGGATGCGTTGAGAAAGGCATCGACCTGACCGATGGCGGTGCACGCTTTCACATCATGGCACCACTATGTATTGGGGTCTCCAACACTATTGATTCGCTGTTTGCTATACAGAAGCTGGTGTATGATGAAGACACTGCAATGACTACGCTTCCTGAACTTGTCGACTGTCTCATCAATGACTGGGGTTTCAACATGATTGAACCTTTCCAGGATAGTCACCTTGGCGCTGCTAGTGCGGCCCAGTATGGCGTGCGATACCAACAGCTGAGAGCTATGGCACTCGCGTTGCCAAAATGGGGGAGCGGTGATGAGGAGGTCAACCGCCTTGGAGACTGGCTCATTGAGAATCTCGTAAGACTTTGTGTCAATAAGTTCAAGTCTCCAGCTCTGGACTCGCAGAAGGAGGAGATTGCCAAAAGTCACCCCGGCCAAGACATAAAGTTCGTTATCACTCCTGGCATCGGCACTTTCGAAGGTTATGTCGGCGACGGCGCGCCTTGCGGCGCCTCAGCTGATGGTCGCCGTAATGGCATGCCCATTGCATCTGATCTATCTCCCGTCCCAGCAGCACAAGACCTCCCTCCCAATCCTGCCTTCAGGAATATATACCAAGCCATGGAGAGTTATAAATCCGACGCTGTGACGTACGGGCTTTCGAACGCGTCGCCTGTGGACATGAACATTGATGAAGCTTTTCCGCTTGAAGACTTGAAAAAGTTCGTCAAGTACTACGCGCAGGGCACAGTTGGTGGAAACCTGATCACTCTCACTTGTGCAAACGTGAAGACCTATGAAGAGGCGGTGAAAGATCCGGAAAATTATAATCTTCTACGGGTCAGAATGGGTGGATGGACTGAATTCTATGCTACTATGTTCCCCGAGCATCAGGATCAACACCAAAGACGGCAATACTTCGAGCCTTGAGGCGGCTGCCAGAACGTATGTTTGGAACTGATACCAGTTGACGTCCTCTTCCCTATAGTATTTCTCTCTTGTCAACAGTAGTGTCTCTAGCAGCGAAAAATCTATGCTATCGGCATTAGATACTTGTAGCCTGGATTCATCAATAGCGACTTCTTGTGAACGGCAATCATAAATTGGCAGAAGCAACATATAAGGAGTGACTCCTCCTGCGTGATGATTTGTTCCTATCTGAGTTCACTTCCTGTTGCTTACATGATTAATCCTATCAGCACCAGGTCTTTCTAATGAAAAGCAGCTACTTCCTGAAGACACCGAGGTACAAGTGCGAAGTTTTCGATGCCAACATCAACAAATACAAAAAGCATGTCTATACTCTTATAAATACCGCGGCCACTCCGCAGTACCACTTCTAGCCTCAAAACGTCCGGTGTAGTTTCAGTCCAGCAACCCATATCCAATACCGTCACATCCCGAGTGTCTGACCACACTAAGGGCTAAAAGGCTCATTCAGCTGATCGCAAATAACGCAGTCGCAATACAATACGTGTCCTGGCCAACGGGGGCGGTTCGGGCGGACAGCGGGTTGAGTGTCATGCTCAGTGACGCGGCTATCAGTACTGCCCAGAGAATCCATGCTCAGACGAGAAGGCTCCAGCATCGGTTCCGGAGGCGAGGAAGTTACCCTGCTGGTCGGTGGGTGAGATGGACGAGGTCTGGGTGTATGAATCGATTGACCGATCACATCGGGACCAAAGCCTGGGACTGGGTCTAGGTAACTTCTCCAGACTTGAAGCCGGCGGGTTCTTCTGGTGCGAAGCAATCGCGAAGGATAACTCGCAAGGGTCGGTCGAATCCCACGCTCCGGCGGGCTAGTCTGCTGCACGCCAGTAAGTGCTCGACTGAGGTCCCCAACAGACGAGATGTATTGAAGGAAGCTTCCCGATCGTTGATGGTTTCCAGGTGTACGCATGCGGCGCTGTCGACGAACTACTCGGATTGTGGCTCTATCAACGGACCGCTGTGAGTCGCGCCGAGAGTTGATGACGGGAAATCTCCGCGGGGGAGCGGCGATACGACCTCCGATGGTGGTAGTAGATCGTCGCCGATGGCCAAGATTCTGTCCATGGGGTGGTGCTCCAGGAGTGTCACGGACGCGGGTTGGAGATTGACCAGAGGGGACCGGAGGAGACGGCGGGGAGTTGTTCATGCCTCTCTGAGGGGACGCTAAGGGAGAACTGTCATCTGCGGCTTGGGAGTTGCCAACAGGAGTGTCGCTTTGGACCACTGAGTCGAGACTGCGGATTTGAGATGCCATAGTGACTAATAAGGTCCCAGAGATCTGACCAGAGGAGCTGGATTGAACGCGCTTGGGAAACAAGACCTAGCAGGCCATGGAAGCTTTGGTAGAAGCCAGATGGAAAGAATGCCGCGCTTTTCGCATCTGGGAAAGGGAGGGGAATGGAGGTGATTAAAAGGCAGTGGTGTCCTTTAGTTGGAAGAGTACAGCTCACATCTTGGTCACTCACATCTCAGATATTTGGAAGACAGAAAATTAACAGAAAATTAACAGCACATATACACGCCAGTACAGAAGTGCTGGCATTATGGCAGCTGAAAAGCCCAGAGTGGCTGTGGAAATGGGAAAGAAAAGATACGTCATAAATGCCCGACAGGTCTAGACTAACGGGGCGTTGCCAAGCTCAAAAAGGCCATGAATAGACGCCTCACAAGATTAGGGATGACCAAAGGCATCCATGGAGTGGAGTTTTTAACGCAAGAGTAAACTGCTGCAGCGCACAGAGCTATCTATCTATCCATGCGCGGGGTTGTAGAGTAGACCGAAAAAAAAAGGCAAACTTGGATATTGAGAGAACACAGAAGGGTTTCACGCCGTTGAACCCTACAAGACAAATTGGATCCTGATATTTCTGAATGTGGCAACAACGTCAGCAGGTTGCTGATTCAATTTTAATCTCCTCATGAGGTTCAGCTAATGGAGGGAAATGCGACAAATCATTTTATACCGTTTTCCTCACGAGCTATTCAAAACCCCAACGTTTTAGCTCTACTACGCTAGTGCCAAAAACCCCTGACCGGCCAAAACGATGGCGTTGAGCGTAGCTAAAAGTTCAGTTAATCCTGGTAAGTAAGTTGCGCCAAGAGTTCAACTTATCAAGTGACAGGCTGTGGAATAGGAACGTAGCCGGGAGATATCGCAACGGTGTGACTCACTCTATTTCTGCCGCTAATGGTGAAACTAAAAGCTCCCACCTAGCTACCCAGCCTTGGGCTCGTCTCCAGCGCAGGCGACTGAGGGAGCAACGAACTGGCCTAACGATGATAATAAGAATCCAAATGGCGCGAATCAGCTGGGTGTTGCTACCAGGTGTTCCCGTGGGTATCAAGATCCGCAGCTATATCTCCCCTAGAACGTCCCAAAGAATATGGAGCCCAACCTGGGTGTTGGGCTCAAAACTGTTCTCTACACCAGGAAGCCGAAACAGTGGAGCAGAGGAAAAGAAGCCGTTGCTCGAAACTTACAGGGGATATGTGCTAGGTTCTGAGCCTGAGGCAATGCTGATCAGTCACAAAAACCACGAAAAAAGCAATCTGGAAAACACTTGGGAGCAATGTGACGTTTTGAATGCATAAGTGTCAACAGACCTTTTGCTAGGTAATTGCTGACAGAGCGAAAGATCCTCCTGATACAGAAAAAAGTGGCCTGGTTATTCAAATATCCCAGACCTCCTGCCCTGGTGCAGGAATATGATGGTCCTTACAAGCTGTTCCGCTCTAGTGTGACAACGACATGGTGATATGTTGAAACAACCAGTCTCGGCTCATAGGTCTCGCCAACAATCTCAAGATATGGAGCAGCGACTTTATTTGCAGAATCCTCCTTGGCCGTGTCTCTATGGCCAAAGTGCCAAATGTATAACATCCCTTTCTGTCCTTCCATACTCTGTCTCCCCTCAGTTTTCATCCCTTCGCCCTACGGGACCTTGGTAGTAAAGTCTCGTCAACGTCTGCTGTAGAAAGGTTTACGGTGAGGCTCCTTCGGGCTAAGCCTTTGCCATGTCGAGAAAGAAGCTGAGCTGGTGGAGGTAAAAGCAAATCGGCCGGAGCGGGCACTCTTCCGTATCCTTTTCCATAAGAATGTCGGCAAGTCGGAGTTCGAGAAGCTTGTCTCCAATGACCGGTTTACCGTCAGAATCTTGGAACATCTGCCAAGGGTAAGTTAGCCTTCGAATCTGCACTGTGAGGTGAAAGTGAAACCTACCGATGGTTCAAGGTCGCAAACTGCTTCAACAGTCTCCGATGCGAGATTCCATCTCGCTCGCCAGAAGGACACGGATGAATGACCATGGTTACCCTTGATGTCGAAGCAGACTACTGTAGTGACAGCGCCCTTGGTCTCGACGATGTAGTCTTTGGCGATCTTCTTAAGGGTATCTTCGTTTTGAGAATAGCCGACAAGGAAGACAAGGCCTGGTTTCTTGGCGAGAGGGTCTTTCAAGCGAACCCTCATGCCTCCGAGATGTTCCCAACGCATGCCATGCTCACTGACCTTGGCCTGTCGGCTTTGGTGGTCGCTGATTCTGGCATGGTAGGGTTCCATGTTCAGAAAGTCACCGATCAGCTTGCGAAGCAAGAGCCCGAACTCGGTAGCATAGTCGTTGTGATTGTTGGGTGCCACTCTGGTGGTAATGATGCCACCGCTGATATCGTAGTCGTAGTGATTGAAGAGGTCATCGAGCAATGGGCGGAAATCCTCGAAGAGACGGGGTTCCAGCAGAAGTGTCACGAAGTAGCGTCCATCAACTTCAGGTTTAGAGCGCTGATGACACTGGAGAACGTTGTTGAAGATGGCATACATTGCAGTGGAGGAGCTGCTGTTCACTGTAGATGCAGAAGATTCCTCGGGTTCGTTGGCCATTGTTGCGGCCTTGGTTCTGGTGGTAAAGTCTTGAAGAGAAAGTCGTTCTCTTGAGAGCTTAGTATTGTCGTCAGTACAGGTACTGACTGCCATCTCGGTGCCGCCCTTCACGACTCACTTGGATTCAAGATAACAGGGCAGGTGAGCGCACGAGAATGTCTGGTCCGCAATAAGGTATGGAACGGGAGTACAGCCCGCGTTTCGATGAGGGGATGGAGGCGCCTTGGTCCCCGTGGTGCAGAAGGGAGGAAAGAAGAGAATGGTGAGAAAGTTGGCCGGATGAAACAAGGTCGAGGTGGGGGCAGAAGGGGCTCAGAGTTCCCAACCAGTGCCCAGCACTGCTGTTCAATTCCCACTCCCCTTGTTCTTACAGTGGCAGCATGGCTTCGACGCTGAATTGAGCTTGACTATATCAGCGTACAGAGCACTTCATGGCTAGATTATTTCAAGCATGAGGCATGAATGACTGTTCGGAAGGTGGGCAGAGGGGTGACTCAGTAAGCCGAAACTCGATTGACAAAGACCGCAGGGATTCATTGAGCAACACTCACTGGAACCGCCAGATATTCTACAGCTTTCTGCTACAACTGTCTTCAACCAGTGGAATGTCTTGTCACACCAAATTACATTCCAGACCAGTCACAAAGGCACTTTGCTGTTTATGACTGGAAAACGATACATCCTTGGTAGGCAGAGGTGTCGCGGCATGTAGCAACTGGGCAAATATCTACCACGTTGCTCACAGCAGAAGCGGAACTGACTTATCTCACGGGGTAATATCTTGCCAGGGAGTGTACCTTATCCGTCACAGATACATGGGTGTTGGCCTGACAGGAAGAAGCTGATGCGGGACATAGCACCACGAGTGAGTCTTGAATAGCCTCTTCCCCCATTCTCTGCAGCTCTTCCTGCGTCATCCCTGGCTGGATCTCTAAGACATTGTGGGCCGTATCGCCTTGGTGTGGGTATATGCAAGGATAGATTTCCCGTGGCTCATATTCAATGTCATAATCCTTGATGTTGATGCTGCGCTCTGTCTCGCTGTCTTCTCCAGCAATCCATCTAAGTACCTCGAGTTCTTGGGGTTGACCAAAGGCTTCATGTCCAGAGTAGAAGGATAACTTCCGAAAAAACGAAAACAAGAAGGACGAGTGATAGAGAAAGCTCCTGGTCGGTCATTTACACAACTTGAAATCACAATCTGATGTCTATTTGGATCTTTGTAATGAAGTCTGCATTACTCGAATAGTGGATCTTCTAGTTGTGCCTTATAGGCGCATTCGAGTTAGTGGGTGGCCTGAATATGCATGTGTAGTGACTGACGATTTCTCCAGGTTTTAGCAAGGGAGTGAAGAGTGAACTGTTCGTGAGCAAAGTCAGTTTCGTTCTGAGCTAGGGCCATTAGTTAGGGCCAGTCAACAGCATTTATGATAGGTCAATCATTCTGTCGTTGTAATATGTATGACACCATTGTAACTTGGTGACTCCAGTGATTGAATGTAAAAATGCATTAACGCCACGCACGTCATTCGGTCGCAGACGAAGGAATTGGCGCTTATGTCAGAAAAGCATGACATAGAGCCTTTAGGGGCCTACCATCAGGAACACCATGACAGACAATAATTCTCTTCAGATATCAACTTGACGTTGTGCAATGGCTCCTATAATCTTCATCGTTCCTGGGTTCTATGAAGGCCCTGCAGTCTTCCAGCCCCTCGGCGACACACTCAATGGACGAGGCTTCAAAACGGCGATCACGACTATTTCCAGCACTGGCAAGACTCCCCCAAATAGCCCGACCATGGACGATGATATCGCGAACATCTCCAAGGACCTTACTCTCGTCGTCGAGGAAGCAGGCGACGAAGGCGTTGTTGCAGTCATGCACTCAGCAGGTGGCTTCATTGGGAGCGCTGCCCTCAAAGGCCTAACCTTCAAAGCCAGACAGGATGCTGGAAAATCTGGAGGAGTCAAGAAAATCATCTTCATTACAGCTGGTGTTGCGCCTGAGGGCTTTGAACAAGGACCAATGGATTTCTTTGACTATGATGCAAGACCTTCCATTCCCTTCGCGTTCCCCTGTTTCTAACCGATCCCCAGGAGTCAAACGGCACGCAAACATGCAAAGACCCCCGGAACTTACTTTATAGCGACCTTTCAGACGCAGAAGCCAACAAGTGGCTTCCGGGTCTTCAACATCAGGCTGACAGAGGCTGGGCAACCAAGCTTCAGTATTGCGGATGGAGAGAAGTACCAAGTGTTTACATTGTCTGCGAGGGAGATAATTTACTGCCTGCCGAGCTACAGGAAAGGTTCGCGGGTCTGACAGGTAGTGAGATTGTGAGGGTTGGCGCTGGACACATGGTGCAGTTGAGTCAGACTGAAAAGGTGGCCGACATCATCGCTTCGCACGCGAATTAAAATGGCCAACATATGGGTTTGGAACTAGTCAGCGGTAGAAAATCTAAAGCTAATACATTGTCTATTTCAAATTTTGAAGCCAAGGTGATGTGAAAAGCAGCAGTCCATTTAATGAAATAGTCAGCTCGCGATCCTATGGGTTTCCCGCTCGCTACGTCATTGGTAATGACTGTTCTCTCGAACAACCTTTGTTCATAGTGGAAGGGTTAATATGAACCGGCTGATTCTGTATTGTAGACAACAGGGCTGATGGGCCGCTGCCAGCAGACTCGAATGTCGTTTTATTCGCGTTTCTCCTTGACTGACCTCCATTCCGTCATCAGACTTCCAACTATCGAGACCGAAGCCAGCCCAGTTACAAGATACCATGTCTGCCCGAGAGTTTTATCGATGGCAATTAGAACCTCTCTTGCCCCAGATTCCGGCACATTGCTGACTATCTCAGTAAGGCCGCTGTTGCTGATATGCGTCCCTTTCAGACCCGGTACGATACCATGAAGGTTATCGGAGAGTCGGTTCGTGAAGAGCACCTGGGCAATGGGAACAGATACAGCGGGGCCGAAGGATTGAGCAAACAACATGATGGATAGACCAAGAGGGACGTCTTCAGCTGGGAGGACTGTCTGTACAGCTGTTTGTGGTCCGATAAACCCAATGCCGTAAGCCAGACCTGAAAGCGCCGAGTACGCAATAAGCTTTTCGAAACTGGTATCAATCTTGAACGTGGTGATAAGCCCTGCAGCAATTGGCATGATGATGGATGCGAAGAGCATGAACGGCGTGTAGTAACCGAATGCGCTTGTCCCCGCTCCGTGGATGAGTGAACCGATCGTTGCCGCAATGATGATAGGTAACATCATGTAGCCGCTCTTGACGGGCGTGTATCCACGAACGAGCTGATAGTAGGTGGGCAAATAGTACTCAAGCACTACGCCAGTGCTGTTGACGCAGAATATGAAGACAAACCCGGCTATTACGCAGCGATGCTTCATGATGCGAGGCGGAAGTGCAGCGGCATCGCATCGGCGGATTTGATTCCATACAAACACTGCAAGGAGAACAGCGAAGGCAACCAAAGGTCCAACCACCTGGCCGCTGCTCCATGGGTGTACAGTACCCGCCCATGAGAGAGCGAGAAAAAGGCTCGTGAGCGCCGGGAGCAGCAACATGTTGCTCTTGAGGTCAAGTTGAGCAAGCTTCTGCTTAAAAGACATGCCAATAACTTCACTGGACTTTTGATCATCCGGCAGGCAAAGCATGGTAAGAAGAAGAGTTAAGGCACCGGTGGGCGCGCTGATATAGAAACACCATCGCCAGCTGAGCGTCTGAAGTGCACCACCAAGCAGCGGCGCAGCGATAGTAGCCAGACCCTCAGCAGCGCCCAGAACCCCGAGGAACACGGGCCGTCGACGAAGAGGCGTCGCTTGGACGATAATGATGAACGAGCCAGCGAATAGCCCTGCAGATCCCAGTCCAGCGACAGCTCTCCCAACAACAAGCATTGTTGACGAAGCAGCAGCGCCTGAAAGCACAGATCCAACTATGGAGATGGCGTTGGACAGGAGAAAGATGCGCTTGACGGAGAAGAGCTTGTACGCTTTCCCAAAGATGAATTGGAAAGCGCAGACACTGAGTCTGAAGGCGGATGAGTACCAGCCAATGTGGGCTACTGTATGGAAGTGATCGGTGATAGCTGGTACGGCTGTGGCGACTATGTTCATGTCTATGCTGGCGAGGACGAGGATGGACACCACATAGAGTATGGTCAGCCAGAGTCTGATGCCTGTTGGGTACTCTTGGTCCGTTCGTTCACTTGACTCCGTAGCATGGCCCTCGACAACGCTTTCATGGCCACTATGACTGGTTTCGTGATCGTTATCTTGCTGGTGGACGTGTTGCGATGATCTCCGTTCGAGTATGACGAGTTCTGTCATTGTTGTTGGTAAAGATGTTGGTAAGCAAAGCAAATGAGGGGCTCGAGCTGGACGATGGATGAACAGATCCCTGTCATGCAGATCCTTCGCTGATAAGGCCCATCATACAGGGTTACTCAGGACTATACAGCACCATTTAAAAACTCCCGAAAATAATCAGAGAATTAATGTAAAGCAAGTGTCATGGTGTATCAAGCCAGGGGAGACAAGGCAACTTGAGACATTTCTCATGAATGGGATAAGGATCAGATTGTATTTAGCGTGGCGTATTCTGGTACTCTGCTCGGCCTCGGAAGCTTTCCTGCTCCGCGAAGACAAGGGCTACTCCTGAGACTCACGCACAATCTTTAACAAGCTCACAACTCTTGTCGGATCGGACCCAGTCATCATAGCATGCAAGAGAGCAGAAATAGGTTTATGAAGTCCAAATTGTATAGTTAATTAAAAGGAGTGTCCTATGTGAATAATATGTAATGCAGGCAAGTTGAGGCCTTTCAGAAGAAGAGAAAAGAATGTCTGATGCCAGAAATATGCAAATGCCCAACCCGATGACCCAGTCCCAAACTCCAAAACCCATCTAGATGTTTAACAACACTTTTACTCCTTGCCGGGGTACTTTCCAGGGTACCACTTTCCATCATCATAACCAGTCTTGCCGCCCTCATATTTTCCCTCGTGCCAGCTGCCATCGTCATTGCGCTTGGCCTTGTCACCGTGGTATTGGCCATCATCGAAGCCAGTGCCGGGACCCTCATATTTGCCTTGAAATTGTTAGTCTTGAGGCTCTTGTAGCTTAAGAATGTGCGACTTACCCTCTTCCCACTTGCCATCGTCAAGGCCAGTGTCGCCGCCCTCGTATTTGCCCTCGTGCCAGCTTCCATCATCCTCACGCTTCGCCTTGCCACCGGGGTACTTTCCGGGGTACCACTTTCCATCATCATACTTGGTTCCTGGCTTTCCCTCATACTTGCCGGGATGCCAGCTACCGTCATCGTAGCGCTTGGCCTTTCCGCCAGGGTACTTTCCAGGATACCATTTGCCGTCATCGTAGCCAGTCTTGCCACCTTCATACTTCCCCTCGTGCCAGGATCCGTCGTCGTTACGCTTTTCCTTGCCGCCGGGGTACTTGCCGGGATACCACTTGCCATCGTCGTACTTAGTTCCTGGCTTGCCCTCATATTTGCCCTCATGCCAGCTACCGTCATCGTAGCGCTTGGCCTTCTTGCCGTCCTTGCCAGGGTGGTATTGGCCATCGTCAAAGCCGGTACCGGGTCCTTCATACTTGCCTGGTAATATTTAGTATGGGGAGCTCTTGGAGATATTGTGAAGACTTACCAGGAGCCCACTTGCCGTCGTCCTTGCCGGTATCGCCGCCCTCGTATTTACCTGATGCTGTTAGTATGAGACTGGAAGATGGAATCTGTTAAACATACCAGGGGCCCATGAACCGTCATCGACGGGCTTTGCAGTGGGAAGTGCCAGAGCCGTAGCGGCAAAGGCGAGAAGAGTGAATGAGTAGCGCATGTTGATAGATGTAGGTTTATATGCAAAGAAGGGTTGTTAAGAAAATTGTAGTAGAAGCGATTGAAGCTGTAGTAATAGTGGAAGCGACGGTATTGTAGCGAATTGTAGCGAAGGTTGTTGTGATTGTTGTAGATGAGATGATGATGAGAATGATAAAATTCGATGGAATGGTGGGAATTACACGTTGTTTATATACACAATTGATTACCGCTTGCTTCAAAATTTGGCAGCATTGCCCAGATCGTGGGCTTACCTCCAGCAGATGGTGGTGGCTGACGCCATAGCGGGATACCAGACTCCAACACTCAAACTCAGTCTCTGGTAAGGCTGAGCTGGACCTCGACGGCCGACAAGAGTTCATGTCATGCCCTACGTCAATTAGCAAATGATTGCTATTTTCGGGTGCCCCGAGCTTCCACGAGAACTTGGGAGCTGCTGCGCCTGGATCACACCAGGTTAAGATCAGCGCTAGCTGCTGCGCAATTCGAAGCTATCCCCAAAGTGTCAGGGCTGAGGCCTCGATCGCGGGTGGAGGGATCAGCCCCCAAGACCAGTTTTACCCCGCAGGTTACAACTGTCATACCCGAGAAACCGGGCTCTGGGGCTGAAAGACGTAGAGGTCAGCTGTGCCACCGCCGTTCTTCACGAGGTCTGCGTTGTCAATCTGGTCTTGGCTTGAGGAATGAAGGATGGGAGGACTCGTCCTTCTCGTATCCTTCGCTGATCCGATTGTAAAAGTTGCATCCATTGTTGCGTAATGTGTTGGTTGCAGAAGTGCAAGCTTCAAGCCCAAAAGTTCAGCTTTGCGGCAGGCTCTCGAATCTCACTAAGCTGGAACGTTCTATGACGGACTCCAGCCAAGCCAAGAATAAGCTCAGCCCGCCGATGGCTTCGGCCCATTACTTTAGCTAAGCTTAAAAATAACGAATTGCACAGCCCATTCCAAATCTTACTTGAGTGACCAGAAAATGATAATGCTCCGTCTGGATAGCTTTGGGTAGTACAAGAGACCTCGGGACTCGAGAATGGCGGAGGCGGATGAGGGTGTAGAGAACTAAGACATGGTGCTATCGATACGAGGCTTTGGGTCGCGCACCTGATGGATTTGAGAACATGATCCGGAACTAACCTTGGAACAAGCCTATTTTTACACTATTGTTCAACCGTCTCATTAGATCTTGACTGACTTTGGCCAGATGCCGCGGCAGCTCTTGAGCTTGCAGGCGAAGGGTGCTTTATACACTTTATCCCGCTTTTGAGTAATAAATTGGTGAAAAGTGAATCTTAACTCAGCTATCGGAATTTCAACCCCGTCATAGATGATCAGCACAAATGTCACCATCCATATGCATAATTGACAGGTTTTTGCTCCACCCAGCTCCGAGCCTCAGTGTCACATGCCCCCAACTTGAGCTCGATGTAATGTAGCATTGCTTACTCTCTACCTCTGCAGTTGCCTCAGAACGTGGGATGATTGCGTAACTCAGATTAGTCAAGTTTCTAGAGCTGAACATCAATGATGCTGAGAAAGCTGATGAGGCACTTCTTGTAATTATCTCTTGAAAAATGCACAACTTACGTTAAATGAAAGCTCAAAGAGATACGTGCAAAACAGCGGCATTAGTCTATCAGCAATTTGGTCAGAAATTCCAGTAGGTCAAGTCCCTCTCCGATGCCGCTGTGATTTTTGTTGTCTTACTGTCAGCGTAGTCCCTTTTTCGTAGTCAAAGAACATTTCTTAACAGCACGTAAGAATGAATTTCATATCACTCTTTCCTACCATGTAAGACGCTCCGTTAAAACTAGGAAAGAATTTCGTGCGACCATTTATCATTGAGGATTTCGGTTAACAAGACCCTCGATAGTGTCCTTTTCTTAACAAGCATTCGCTAGTTGGAAGGTAATCGTAAGCCACCAGATAAACTCCAGGCCGATCATAGATCCAGGCTGAACACAGTACAGCAAGACTTGGCACGATGGGCATGGATGTGCTCATGCCGCACGAGTACTAAGGTTTGCTACCATTCGAGCACTCAGTTACAAATGATGGGATCGATTCCTTTCAACCCGTGTCTCTTTAATAATGACTGGAAATAATGGAAAGAGGCTGGGCACGTCTTGAAAGCTTGATAACTGTTCTTTGGCAAACTTGGTACCCATAGGTATTGCCAAAGGCTCCTCCACTCTGCACCGATCAAATATCTTGCAACCCCAAGTACTCAACTAAGATGATTACCATCAGGTATTCCGTTCATGGGGCGTTCCCAATCTCGAGTCAAGGTCTATTTATTTGTTGAAAGTTCGCTTCTTCAACCATCTGTTCACCAATTCCAGACCCTCCTTCGGCTTGTCCTGAGGAACCTGTCATGGCTTGTTAGCATCAAGTCTTCATGAACATCGAAGCACTTACCATATGGCCAGCTCCATCAACAGTAACAAAAGCGAATGTGGTTTTCTTATCGGTGTCGCCCATCTTGATCTTGACCTCCTTGTACCATCCAAACTCATCACCTCCAGCCCCCCAGGACCTTTGCCGTTGCGCAACGTATTCCGGCTGTCCTTTCCAAGGCATACTGTTGCTCCACCTCAAGTTACCAGCGGTATTGCATGCCAGGTCGAAGTTGCCTTGGTACATTAGTACGTCGATATCGTGATCGAGTAAGTAAAGAATCTGTGACTGGGTGCTGATTTCTTGATCGTATCCCAGACTAAATGCGACTTCTACATCCATCGCGTAAATGGAGTAGTTCGTCACTGCGCTGGGTACGCCCAAGGCATCGAAAACCTTGGGGGTGTTGAGGTACTTCTCAATGAGCCCTGCTTCCTTATAGCACAGATCATCTCCAGATTCGCAGGGCCTGGTGATGTCGAATCTGTTCCTGTTGCCGCCCGTACCGGATTCTCCATCATACCAACTGATGACACCATCCCAGCAAACTTTACCAGCAGCGCCACAGATAGCATGGTCGGGATGCTCATAACATACCCGTGCGAGGTCGAGGCATCGTGGAAGGTTCGCAGCCATAATGTCACAGCGTGTGCTGTTGAAAATAGGCTTGTCGACACCAGGGTTCGTGGTGCAGAGTGTCTCCCAGTATCCAAAGTGGGTGTCCAGAGGGGAGACGTAGCCGTTGCCGATGAGAACTGACTCTAGGTTGACTTGGGGTCGCTTAGGGTAGAGACTGTTCTGTGCAACAATAGTCGCTCCCAGGACAGGGATATAGTGGCCCTAGAGAGTGAGTCACGTCGCATAACAGGGAGTGCCGGGTTGCTTACTCCGTAACTCTCTCCAGAGATATGGAAGGGTCTGTCGGCAAGATGCGGGAATACTTGGCTCACGAAGAGCTGCAAGAACTTATGCATACTCTCAGCAGCGACGAAAGAATTTGACGGAATCGGCTCGCCGTCATCCAAGTACGAGAAGCCAACGCTGGCAGGCTGGTCGACAAAGATGTAGTTCGCATTCTCATTCCATCCATAGGGATTATGAACTGTTCCATTACCGTGCTCGTTGATCAGACACGGGCCAAGTTCTTGAAGCAGTCCCAGCATCGATGAGCCGCCAGGGCCTCCAGTTAGCCAAAGCACGAGAGGGTCTGTTTTTGGTGCATTCTTGCTCTCAAAGTACCAGAAGAAAAGATGCTGGTTGCCCACATCGAGCCAGCCGGTGTACTGCTTTACGCGAGCGTCGCATATGGAGTCATCAACCTGTTCTCTGATGCGGATCGTATGTTCTGGAAACACCGAGCTTTGGTGAACTTGGAACGTGGAGGCTTGCGGTGACTCAGTGTCCTTGAGCGGTATCTGTGAGGCAAAAGCCCCGAGTGAAGCCCCCGCTAGAAGTAATGCCGTCTTTAGAAAGCCCATTGTTGTAATTCTTCTTCACGAAGACGTTGAGTCGGGATTGAAGACGGTTATGAATTGTCAGACGGTGAAACTCTGGCCGGGAATGGTTAGTAATCCTCGCGGAAATGACGACAACGAGCTCACCAGGGTAAGTCGCAAAAGGTCCTCCAAAAGGTCCTGTCTCAAACTTATCTTTTACCCCGCTTCAACCCGTCGAGGAGCAGCTCTAGTCTTGATAAGGAAGCTCGCAGCACATTTTTGTGGTTTTCCGAAGAACCTGGAGACCAGGGCAGCACGTCAATCAATTGAATTTACGGAGTATTGAAGCAGCCTATCTAGCTTATCGCGTGTTCTGATAAGACGGGTCAGAGTTGGCCCGTGTTTTGCGACGGCAAGATGTCAAACAGAGAGAGAGTTCACGAATAGCTTCAATTACGAGATCAATATCTATGTTGAAGTAATCATGACTTGATCTGACTGAACATTCACTGCATTCTAACATAATCTGTCACTTTCTCTCGCTACCCTCATACAACGAGCATTCACTGCTTATCATCAAGGATCGATAGCTCAGTGGTACGAGCGAGGGATTGCAGATCCCTAGGTCGCGTGTTCGATCCACGCTCGGTCCTGAAGGATTATTTTTGAACACGACTTGACTTATTTGCCATAATTATGGTTACCAACTCAAATTTACAAGCTACTAAACATCTTCCTTTTCAAAGTTTTTGCCCTTACTTGCGTTTGTCTGACATCGTTTTGGTCATTGATCATCATAGATACTCCAACCAGACCCGTCGAAGAAACTCAAAAGCAGATCCTTGATGAAGTCGGGACACTGTTCAGCCATGCCATCATACCATTCTCTTGCATCGTTTCCCTCCTTATTCCCATGGAATGGGGACCTCATGAACCCCACCACCTGCTCCCGCAACTCTCGTCGATGCTCTGGGGTCAAGTTATAGACCTTGGGGATTAAAAGGAGAATATCTTGCAACTTTAAAGTGTCGGAAATTCCGGTACGGAACTGCTCTGCTGCATATTGAGCAAGTGGCTCAATGCCGTACATGTCACCCATCGCGAACATGTAAATGTGGTCGGCGAGGGTGGAATCTTTCGAGGATTCCACACCGTATGCTCCCTTGTAAAGGAAATCAATCAGCCATGTTACATGATCCACAGATGACTCTGAAAGATCGAACTCGTTCGTGGAGGATTCCTGTGCAGTGTGAGCTACACCCATCAGTATGAAAGGCAAACCAACCTTGAAAGGCCCGGTGCATGCTGCATGAAAGACCTTTGATTGACTGCAGACGATGACCTTGTGGACTGGGAATTGGGCAGCTCCACAGATAAAGGTAAAGTCTGTGAATTCCTGGTTATCTCTGGTTCTTTGGGCAAGAATTAGTAAACTGTTCTGACAGAGGATACTCAATAGGAAATCTTACTGCCAGAGGGCCTCTCGGAAGTTTTCACTTTCGTCGTCCATTTTTAATCCAGCTCCGGTGATTTCTGGACGTGATGTAGGATGATACAAAGTGTCAAGTTTGATTTCATAGATAAATGAATGAGAGTGTGGTATTTATATCCGTATCAGTAGAGGGGGTTTTTTAAATAGCGTTATGCTGCAAAAGTATATCTTCAGAAACTGCCTATTCTCAAGAACTATATATTCAATCATATTTAGGCTCTTGGCTACCTGTTTGGTTTATTATTCAACCCATGTCGCGGTGTACACGTAAGGCCTCCTTGACTCCCTGGTCGAGATAGAGCTCGTAAGAAAACAGACTTTCGTTTTACTAAAGCTTATAAGATAGAGCAGAATGTAATTTATCTGTTTATTTATCCATTATAAAGATTCTTTAAAAGTCTGTCCTACTACTAAAAGCGTAAAACTTACTTTTTTGCATTTAGCCCTCAGGCAATAAGATCTAAATATTTCGTTGTTTCAGAGTAGTCAGTTCAGCTGGGGCAGCAGGCAGTTGTTCCAATAGTATCTGCTCTCTATAATCTACTTTGTGCAGTATCTAAGATAACTTATAAACGAGAGCTTATCGGTTAAAAAGACTGTTTGAGACTTCTGTGTATTTTCAGTACCTGTATCTGTGAGTTCTTCTCTTCCCATGAATCACAAGCCAGCTCCAAGAGCAATACTCTTGGTAATCTGAGCAAATTAGAATCCCTATCTCTACAAGCAGGACGATAAAGCCCATGTTTATCGATACTTGGCATCAACAGGGATTCAGGGATTCCAGTTACGTCTTTACATGATTCGTCGCCAGAATTTCCAAAATATTGGTAGCCCAGTTGATTCGAATATAGCTAAGAGATAGGAGCTTTATAATGTAAAGGAGCTCGGGATAACTTCTCTTCACTTGAATTACTAACGTTCTTGTCTTTAACAGGCCATCCATTGCAATAGCACTTTATACTAATACGTAACCCAAATATGCAAAAGGATTAATTATAGGGATGACGGCTGCCTATAAGGTTAAGCTTTAGGCTTTAAACACAGGTAATGAATGAGAATACAATTTTTCTTTCTCAACATGAGCTTTTATTTAGAATCCTTTATAACTAACAAATCTTGCTGCAAGCCCTAAGGCATTTGCAAAGGGAAGAGATCAAGATGCATTCAAAGGGATATAACCTCCAGCAAAAGTGCTAACAACCCTAGTAGGTACAAAGGCACTGACAGCACTGGAAACAATTATTCAAGGCTTATTCATATAAGCACTAACAGCATTGGAAATATGTGTTGCAAGTCTGTCTGTCAAAGGATCGTCAGGACCAGAAACATTTGTTCCAGAGCTAGACCCAAAGAGACTGCCAACAGGAGGAGGATTTGTTCCGGAGCTGGATGCAAAGAGACTACCAGCACTAGGAGCATTTGTTGCAGACCTAAAAGGACCGCCAGCAGGAGGAGGATTTGTTCTGGAGCTGGCTGCAAAGAGACTGCCGGTATTAGGAGCATTTGTTGTAGTCCTAAAGAGACCGCCAGAAATAGGAGCATTTGTTCCGGAGCTAGATGTAAAGAGACTGCCAGTACTGGGTGTATTTACTGCAGTGCTGGGTGCAAAAAGACTTCCAGCACTAGGAACACGTGTTTGACTAGAACGTTGTGATTCCTGTGAGCTGTTTGCTAGGTTATCCTGTTTGCTGCAATCGCTGCATCTCGACCGCAGAGGAGTACTCATGATGGACATCATCATCTCCTTCAGGAACTCATGACTAGCGTCAAATATCTGGTCGACCACTCTCATGCTTGCATTACTGCATATGCAAGGCAGCACAGCCTCCCTCGTGTGGGCGACGGCCGCATCGATAAAGTCCCTGGAGACCGCTACTGGCAGTTCATACAGAACCGGAAGCGATTGGATGAAGTCTTCCATTTGGACATCCTTCTGCTTGAGTCGGCGAATATAAGAAGACTTCGCCTCCGATTTAAGGCCCTGGATGAGATACTCTTCTGCCAAGAGCATCATCATCAGATGCGTCGAAAGGGGCAGCTTGGGCGCATCTCGATTCGAATCTTCGTAGTACCCGACGTAGAGGTAGTTGACCATCAACTCGACAAATTCCAGGGGGTAGTCGCTCAAGTCGCAGACTCCAGATGTGGCTTCCTGCGGAAGGATCAGTATATTATCACTATAGCTTGACTTCCACTTCCTTACCTGGAAACCACTAGCACAAGCGGCATAGAAAGCTTTGGATTGTGCACAGACTATTACTTTGTGCACGGGAATCTTTGTGCCGTTGCAGAGAAAAGCGAAGTCAGTGAACTGCCCAACTTTTTGGGCCCTGGGAGATGTTAGTTGAGCTTGGAAGGAATTTGTAAACAGCTTACTTCTGCATGAGCTTCCGTTCCTCAATATGCATGATGGATTGATGATTGTTGTTGCTGTTGTTTTTTGTTCAACGCCGGAGGGACTGATGGTGGGTTTGGTGTATGAGAGGTACTGAGTTTTTCTGCTTGTGAGGAAGAACAGTGACGGGTATTTATAAGAAAGATGAAGAAGGTTATTTCTTGATAGACTTTCTCAAATTTAACTCTACTTTTGGGAAGACTGATTACATGCTACGTAGTTGACTACTGCCTATGAGTTTAAGCTTTAGGCTACGAACACAAGTGATGAATGAGAACACGGTATCTGATTATATACTAAAGTTTAACCATTCGTGGGCGGGATCACTGGATCACCATTCCCAGTAAGATGGCTCCGTCAAACTTTGACGACAAAATTGGAAAATTTAAATTGAGAGAACTCTTTCTCAAATTTCGGACAGGCATCCTTCAAACTTCCAGTCACTGGCTTATTGTTGAGAGCATAGGCGTTGAATGTGATTAAAAGTGACCGACTCATCGAGCCAACCGTCAGGCAAGGTGAGCATTTCATTTATTGTTTGGTCTAGACTCTTATAAAAACCCTGTCCATGCAGGCTTTCGATCATTCTCTCTTTCTAGATACCACCCATCGTAACTCACAGTCTTTCCCAATTTAACATCTTCCTCATCCATATCTAACTCATATTCCAAAATCTTACACCAAGAGCGGAGATCAAGTCCGGCCCTGGCACCCCCCTTGCCGCATTTCTCGCATCGACACTGTAGAATCTCAATAGGAACTGCGCTTCGAGATTCGCAACTCGAGTTAGAACAGGTACCCATTCTTGAAAATCGTAGAGAGAGGCTGAGAAGGTCTCTCGCAAACTCCGGGCAGTCGTACAGGAATTCGTCAATGACCATTCCTAGTTCGGTTGCGCCGAGCGCGGTTCCCAAGGTTTCTCTAGCCATGGCTAGAGCTCCGGCCCGAAGTGTCTTGGATGTTTCCTTGGGGAGTTTGTAAACTTCAGAGATGGAACTGGCGAAGTCGTGATAGTTGCAGCTTTCGTCTAGGCATTCCAAGTATTTCTTGCTCGTGAGCGCTTGCAGCCCCATAATCCCGTACTTGTCGGCCAATGTGAACATGGAGGCATGTGTCAACAGTTCAGAGCCATCTGGAATCTCATAGGTTCCAGTGTAGAGGTATTCAACCATTCTATTTACGACATCTAGAGGATGGTCGTTCATATCATATATCCCGGAGGAAGCTTCCTAGGCCTCGTCAGCGAGCACGGGGGCACATTTGATAGAAAGCAGTACCTTGAACTTCCCAGTGCATGCTCTTTGAAAGACCGTCGACCGGCCGCAGACGATGATCTTGTGGACTTTAATTGTCTGCCCTTCGCACACGAAGGCGAAGTCAGTGAACTCGCCGCTTTCGCGTGCTCTGCACAGAGTTAGCAAGTCCTACACTGCAGAAGACATGAGAATCATCGTACTTCTGCATACGGAGTCTGTCTTGGAGAGGAATCATATTAAAGGGGCATGAAAGGTGCTGCTCTGAGGTGTTGATACAAGATGTGAAATTAACTACGAACTTGGCGGGCACAGAAGTGGTTTATATGCTAATTCTGCCGCTCCCATGCAAGTAAAACAGGTGGTTGGGTAGTCTGCAAGCCTCAGTCCCCTGATAGCCCTTCCTCCAATAGTACACATTCCCAGAAGCCTTCTGTTCAGTTGTTGACGCCACCAATGTTGGTAGGCCTCCCAGCCATCAACAGACGCCTCAATGGAGCTAAAATGCCAGGGTAACTTGAAGATGGTCGGTCTCCTAACTTCAAAGATGGTTGACATGTGCCATCAGATAACAGTCACGCGCCTTCTTCCGTTCGAAACATCGGACTCAGGAGTCCCCGCATCGGGCCACTGTGGTCGCACATAAAGTCTTGAAATACCTCCTCATTTTGGAAGAGCTCAGCCTGAGTCAGAACGTACTCCGCGACAATCTCCCGCAGTCTCACAGGTACAATCTTGCCAGATGCCAAAACAAGGAGCTCCATCACAGCATCCCAAGAGTCACCCCAAGGGATCGTCGCTTCCAGCGCGAGGAACAACTTCCCCAGCGAAACGTCCATCAACCTGTCAATGCAGTATCGATCTGCAAAGACACAGACCTGGGCATGATGCAGCAGCGTGTCTGCACTGATGCTGCCTTCATCAGACGGCCGAGGGATAGGGGCGTGTTCATCAACAAAGCCTTGCCAGAGGCCGTTGAGTCCGAGTGCATTGCGGCTGTTAGGGCCCGGGAATCCTGGGTCATGGCGGACGTAGTGCGCCCAAGCCTTGCCCCAGTGGCTCAGTTCTTCATTGGTAGGATCCGATTCCTCCTTTTCCTCATCTTCTTGGGCAGGGCTTGTGTAGTTGCCGGTGTACGCAAACTCCCAAAAGCTGAGAAAGATGCTGTCTTCAAGATCAGCCCATCTGACCCGGCGCTCCAGGGCTTCCTTGAAAGGTCCGTTGACCAGTACGTTCAAGACGGGTGACTGTTTTGCGACCAGCGCGGAATGTATGGTATACTCGGCTGCGTGGCCGCCGACGATAAAGGTGAAGATATCGGATCCTGCGATACTACGTGGCTGTCAGCTTGGGTTCTAGGCAAAGGTCTCGCGAAGTTTACCTCTTGGTTGACGCTTGATCCGGAGCCTTACGCTTCATATCCTGATGCATCTTGCGTGGCTACTGAAGAAAGTGAAGTGATGGATGGGTTGAGATGGAGTGAGTAGTAGGTATCGAGATGTACAGTACAATGCGTAGTTGGTAAGGGGCTTGTTCTTCATATATGGAAGCTGGTGTAGTAATTTTCCACGGTGTGACTCAAGAGGCCTACGATAAAAGATTGTCAGATAAAGTTTCGAAATAAAAGTTTGTTGACGATACCTCTTCTTACTGGCTTGCCAGCCTTTCCCAGAGAGCATAAAAGTTTAATGGTACCGAAGTATCTTCCGATCCGTATCGTTTCCACTTTCAAGAACAAGAGAAGTTGTGTTGTTCTTGTTCGCTGAGGATATAAGGTCGACGAAGAGGAAGAACAAGAGGGGTGAATGGCCCATCTACAGGCTACTTAGCTACATGCTCTACTGGCACAAAAGAACATGTCCGGACTGTTCTTATTATCCAAGTATTGGCTGACGCTGTAGATTTAAGATATGAATAAGTTTCAATGAGTGTTCGTGAAACGGTGAACGCAGTGGACAATACGAAGACCTTGGTTGAACGGTCGACTCGTAAGTGGGTTAGTTCACGATGTCTTCACCACCAATACTGCGTCTTCGTAAGTTCTTGACCGAGTCAGTGGCCAAACTCCAAGCGAGTCTTTAAATTCACTGAGAAAACGGCTCGGTCTATGGGCTATTGTTCTCTCACGCAGGGCTCGCCTGGTCTTGGTGCAGTGGTAACTGGTCCCTTATTCTGCCACCGCACTGCCAGTGCCAGTAGTGCCAGTCCACGCGTGCTCAATTCAACACTGGCAAGCTTCCTCTAGTCTCAGCAGCCCTCACCTACTGCAATCTTTCCCCATCTCTTCTCCCCTCATCCACATCTATATGTCTCATCCTCTCATCTCTGCACACGGCTCCTCATCGCACTGTATCTCTGCCAAACATCACAACCTTTCTCACGATTACTATACGATATCGCCATCACTACCATCATGCCAGGTTCCGTGAACGACTCCCTCCATGAACTGAGCGTGAAGCATCCATGGTTTCAGGTATCTCCTCTCCATTGGACAGCTCACCATCTCGAGTTGCTGGGATGTGCATTCATGAAGGTTGAAGCTGCCAACGACACCCAAGGCGATTATCCCCAACAAGATGGTAGACTAACATACTACGCTACCCGCCTGGCGACAACACCAGTCGAAAACATGAAGCATCACTACGTGCGTTCATTATTTAGAAGAACAAATGTTTTGGAATATGTTCTGTATGTTACATGTACTTCGACAGCCTCGCTTTGACTAACCTTTGATAGTGTCACGGCGGCGTTCCACTACGGTGGAAGAC
The DNA here is from genome assembly GCA_013759125.1 of Fusarium sp. NRRL 53293. Classification (NCBI taxonomy): domain Eukaryota; kingdom Fungi; phylum Ascomycota; class Sordariomycetes; order Hypocreales; family Nectriaceae; genus Fusarium; species Fusarium sp. NRRL 53293. The sequence goes on along the minus strand of JABSTN010000135.1, from coordinate 83,112 downwards.
TTATCCATGTACCACAGTGTAGTGCTTTCCGTATCGCCGGACATATTAATGTCCCGCATCCGGAGCCTATCGTAGGTTACTACTGCTACGATGCGGAAGAGGGCCGTCAGGCGCGGTTCACTGCCCGGGCTGGCCCCCCGGGTATCGAGAACCTTCCGGTCCAGCGACTCTACGACAGAAGACTCGCCAGAGTCACTCCTGTAGAGTGGGTCAAGGACCCCTATCTTGTCTGTGTGATCTTGAGCTTGGCTCAGATCCAGTGGCGATCTGATGCCACAAGACAGCCTCGCCCGTATCTCGTAAGTTGACAACTCCTCCCCCACTGTTAGCACTCTCACTAACACAGCAACTTCCAGGTCCGTTTGCTCGTCACCAACAAGGATGAGCAGGAAAACGCCTACGTGTACAAAGCGGACGTCTCTTCCCAACTCATGGAGTGCCTCAGCTCTACTACCCGGTCCATGAGCGACTTGGGTTTCCCCACCATCACGGTGGCCAAGGTCTCTTTTGAACCATTTGAGACCTTTGGCGGGCGTGCTGTGGAGGCCCTCGTCGGCTCCCAATACCGTTAATCGACATCCTGAAGAAACGCTAGTATTGGGTTACCTGGACACGCACCCGGAGAGGATCTATCGGTCTAGGAGACCTGGAGACATTGCTTCTTTATGGTAACAGTATGTTCATCATGATCTATCTGTGTGTATCTGGCTCACTCAACGTCAGGAAGATCAGTGCTTCGACCATTCGATGTAGGAAGATTTGTACGACTAAGGACGAGAGCATTCCATGCAGGTTATGCGTTTTATGTGGCCTTTTCGGGTATCAGCAGATGGGATCTTGTCCCATTGTAGGAGACAGATTCACGAAACCTACGGTCTTGTGCGCATCTGAGTTTACTCTACCCTCAATAATATTGACTTGGTTCTGGTGTGTTTTAGCAATTATGCCTTTCATCCAACGATGAACATCCGGCCTCAACTGTTTTAGATAGACGAGCTCAGTCGAGACCTGCAACAGGAACATTCTTTTCTGTCAGGCATATCAAATCACAATGCAGCTGTTTACATGCCCTCCCCTTAGTCTGTGGCCTCAGGCAAAACTATTGGTATGAAGATCTGACATTCGAAGTGATGCTAACCTCCGGATCAAAGGGAGAGAACCTTCTTGTGTCATACTGGGCAAGGTGAGAAGTTCTGCACAACGGCGACTTATTTGCGCCCTGTCACCTCCGAATAATGGAGGCTTCTACAGGGTCCTCTTTTGCTGAGTTTCTCAATCTTTTGACCCTTTGTTCTGTAACCCTCTAAGACTCACACCATGTTCAGAACAGATAGAAACCATGTTATTCTATTGTTCATGTTGTGACTTGGAAGCAGCCTGTAGTTCACTAACCCAGCTCCGCCACAGGGTCACGATCTGTATTTTACGACTGTTCAATGCGAATAATGCTCCACAGGAACAAAGATGATACATATCAACTCCTGAATAACGGCCAGTCAGCTCAGCAGTCTCAGACCTTTAAATATCGACACCTTCGCGTATTGATATCGTCCAAACCGTTTTATTGCACTATCGACTCCTCAGCCGCAACGTCACAACCTTGAAATCATCATCGCCGATCCTCGAATCCGTTTCCCAGTCGAATATTATCAACAGGCCTATTACCAATCATCATTATGGATCCAGACTGGAAAGAAGTCAAGCATCTAGCGATGCAAGGTCGTCTACAGAGCCTCAGACTTCGTATTATCGATCTTGCGAATAACTTGGACAATTTTACGACAAGACAGCTTGGCATTCACTGCGGCGCTATCATGGAAGACATCCGCAGCCTGTCCTATGATTGTATTGTAGAGAGAAGGGATCGACTGGACGAATTCCAGTTTTATTGGCGAATGGCAGAAATCGAGGTATTGATCCAGTTTTGTATTGACGAGGAACTTGAGAAGATTGGACGGGCCGAGAAGCAAAAGCCTAGGATGACAACAGAAAAGCGCAGGGTGATGATGGCAGATCTCAGATTTGACATTCCTTTCACTGAGATGTGCTTCGTCCCGTTCGATGCGTATGACTTCTTCATGAGCCTCGGACAGGCATTCAAGGATCTCATTGTCGATGAGTTGCGGGATCGTGCTCAAGACGATGCTATGGCTAGCCTTCAGTCTATGAAGGAAGAGCCAGGTTTGAAGGAAGAGCCAGATATCAAAGAAGATCAGTCTATCAAGGAGGAGGAGTGGATCAAGGTAGAGAAGTCTATCATTGAAGAAGAATTTATCAAGGAAGAGGAAGGTGTCAGCGAGCCACCTCGTCCCGAGATACATCTACCTGGGGAGTTCATCACTAACGATGTGCTTAAGCAGCAGTTCAGGGACCTGGAGGTCGGCTTTGATAACTCCAGTAATCGCTGGGCAAAGCAACAACTCGATGCGTATCAGAGATACCTCCAGTTGCCAGTCACAGACAAAGTGGCATCTGCAGCTGTGGAGGAGTATAACGACTGTGTATCAATGCAGATGCCGTGTCCACCAGGTATGAGCTTGCTTCTCTTTACCCGTTCAGGAGACTGGTGGTTCCCCCATCCAGTGGACCCCTCTGCCAACAGGTCTCCTTCTTGGGGTGATGTCCCTAAGCTGGAGGTGATTACCATGACTCGGGAACAGCTGCGCGATGATCATGAGTTTGTGGCTGATGCCTTCAAGAAGGAGGTACCTGAAATTGAACCTCGTCTTGAGCAGCTGGACATTGACTTTGACAAGGTAGTCGCTTCTCAGTATGGGTTTGTCGTTGCATGGAAGTACGTGGGGGGCGATGAATGGTTTGATCGTTATGGTCATGTTGTTCCGGAGCTTGTTGTTGATCAGTCGATCATTCACCATGGTCGACGATTTAGTGAGACTATGAAAGATGGTGATCTTTCGGATTGACCTTAGTACTTTAGAGTAGAGTCCACGCAAGTGCATGGGCTGCTGGGGCGTTGGCGTGGAATAGGTGGTCACTTTCATGGGCTTAGACTCAAGTGAGCATATAATGGATCATGTTTTTGGATGACTTTAGCTTATTATTATAGAATTAAGGGTTTTGATGTTGATCGTACTGTTGACTAAGTTTTATATGAATCTCAGGTCTATGCCAAGATGTCCCAAGGCCCGAGATCTCAACGGTGACACTACCTAAAGCCGCATGTACTGGTGCAGCGCCCATAGACAGGTTACGTGTGTTTGGGCAATTTTAATAATGAAACGACAAACAGGTTGAATATTGCTCTGTTGTTATTTGAGAGACTATAAGTGTTGAGACATGTGAGCGCAGACGTAGTTTGCGATGTCCATTTTTACTGCTCGTCACGCTGCACTTTAGCGACTAACAAAATCAGGTCATGATCCTCTCCCAAGACATTCGCGTGAAACCTCCCACGGGCCAATTCCCATTCCCGCTCAAAACCCCTTCACCAAGTGGACCGCATCCGCTTCTCCCCGGTCCCTAGCGCCCAGAACCCTTGAAACCACAAACTGATGATACCGTAGCATGCACCATGCGATGCAAGCTGGGGCCAAGCAAAGAGTGGTGAAACAGCTTCATTTTTTCTCTTCCCCTTCTTCAATTCTGTTCTTATCAGGAAACACAAGATGAGCGCTGCAGCTGAAGTTACGCAGGGGGAGAATGTTGTCTCGCAGAACATGCTTGCCCCAACGCACTGGGAGGTACGATACTTGAACGTTACATATACGATGACTTGTCTTGTTAATTGACTCGTTTAGAACACCGAAGCTACGGACGACTCAGATGCCGACTCTGCGGTAGGTGACGACGCTGCTAGTTCTACCGCCAGTATCAACTCTAGCATTCTCGAGTACAGAACCATCAACGGGCGGACGTACCACGCCGAGCGAGGCGATGCTCAGTACTGGGCATCGAACGACAACCAGGCCTCTGAGGCTCTGGACATTATCCACCATACTTCGACCCTGATCATGGACGGCAAGCTCTTCCTCGCTCCCGTCAAAGAGCCCAGCAAAGTACTCGATATCGGAACCGGCACTGGAATCTGGGCCATGGATTTTGGCGATGAGTTCCCCGAGGCGGAAGTCATCGGCACAGACATCTCGCCCATCCAGCCAAGGTAAGTCTCCAACTTCAACTACAGCAGCATGATCTAACAGCCTCTAGCTGGGTTCCTCCAAATGTCAAGTTCGAGATCGAAGACCTCACCCTCGACTGGACATTCCCTCCCAACTCCGCCGACTTCGTCCACCTCCGTTTCCTCTACGGCAGCGTGCCCAACTGGTACGCCTTGTACGAGCGCGCGTACCAAGTGACCAGGCCCGGCGGGTGGATCGAATCCCACGAAGGTGATCCCATGGGCATCAGCGACGACGACAGTCTCAAACCTGGTAGCGCAATTGCGGAATGGGGCAAGTTCTTCCACGAAGGCGGCAAGAAGCTTGGTCGCGTGTTCACTCCACTCCCAGATAATCTGCAGGAGAAGGGTCTGAAAGCCGCTGGTTTCGTGGATATCCAGTCCAAGACGATCAAGGTTCCTGTTGGCGATTGGCCACAGGATGAGCGACTCAAGGAGATTGGAAGGTTCACGAATATGAGCATTCTATCCGATGCAGAGGGACACATCTCGTTCATGGCTACGCTTCTTGAGGGCTGGACTCAGGAACAGGTCCATCTGTACTGTACCCAACTGAGGAGGGAATTGAAGTCCAAGAAGCCGGCGCACGCCTACTACCTGCAACGTATTGTTTGGGGGCGCAAGCCAACTGAAGGTGAGACTACAACGACAGAGTAGATCAATGATGTTCATTAGACGTAAATAGCGTAAAAATACTTTTCCCCGGTCCAGCCGTTCATGTATCCAATTTGTTTGTACCCGAAATCGTGCGCTCCTTTCAAATCTTGACTTCTTCCGTCGGTTCGACATCGTACTCAATCTCGGTTCGGATGACGTATTTGGCACCCTTTCGCACACCGGTACCTTCGTGCAATGTGGCGTTGATCTCGCCATGAGGGAAGATAGCCGCGCCGCCCATGACTGGACGAACAGGGTATGCATTCAGAATTCCTTCTCGTGCAGCCGGGAGGAAGTATGTAGTTTCGCCACCTTCGAAATCTTGGTTAAGATAGATCAAGAAGGTGAACAACGAGCTTTGTTTCTTCTCGGCTGGCGAGTCGTCGTATACGTATTTGTCGTCCTTCGTGATGCCGCTCGGGGGCCACGCGCCGTCGATGTGTGCTCGGTACTCTGCTCCAGGGACACTGCCATGCGTTAGTGGTGGGTGGGATTGGAGTCAAGGATCTGTGAACTTACTATCGATACACTCGGAAGCGGCGGTTGATGCCGCGAGCCAGGCGCCCGTTCATTGAAACAGGCACAAATGGTTGAATGCGCGACCATAGTGTGTCGTGGAACGTCTTGTCGACAACCCAGTAAAAGTTGTGCGCCAGAATACTGATGTCCCCGTCTTCTCGAAGTGGCGCATCAGGGACGAAATTGACGTATTCACCCGCAGCAATGATAGCCTTGCACTCTTCAGGATAGAGAACATTGGTGGCGACACTGAGACCCTGCACGACAGGATGCGGTCGATGTGTTGTAGGCGGGGGTGTTGTCGACAGAGGAACAGCCTCGGGTGTCGAGGCGTAAAGTATGGCGTCGTGATGGTTCGGCGGCTTGCGCTCCGGACCAGGTGTTGTCTCGATGATGCGAATGTTCTTCTTGAGAGACTGGGGGGCAGAAGCTACAAGGCTTCCATCAAGGACAGAAGCGTAGACTTGCTCGGTTGGAGTGTCGGGACGAAGGTCCCAGATTTCTTGGAGAGCAATTGATGAAGGCTGAATGATGGCATTGGGGTTGCGATCCTCGTGGCCACAAACTCGAAGCACCGCATCAATAACCTTGATGAGTGTCTCTTCCCTCTCAGAACGCTTGACCAGCCCTTGTTGATCAGGAATCGTCGACAGACCGCTGATGACGTCAAGATCTCGAACCCATCGACAAAGAGCACCAAGCTTAGGCTGTTCACCACGAATCTTCATCTCCGCGAGAAGAATTCGAGCTTCGGTGTATTTCCGGTCGGCCAGAGCAGCAGTGACCTGCGCCGTGAGGTTCGCGCCAGCCGCATTGTTCACACCCGTCGTGCAAGCTTGTCTAAAGTCGTAGACAGCGACTCTCAGGTCCTTGCACAGCTTTGACTTGATCAACCCGGGGTATTGAGCAAGCGAATTGAGTGTGTCGATGGTAATCTCAAGCTCCTCTTCGGATACAACGGTATGGAGGTTCTTGGGCTCAAAGTGCGTGGTCGTGCCATCGGGAGGAGGCGTCGGGATCGAAGGGGAATTGGTCTTTGCGACCTTTCGAGGATTTTCGGATTGAGCTTGAGCTTGCGCTTGTTTGCGCTTCTTGGACTTTGTCTTGGCCATGATGGTTCGATAATGGATAAGAAGAGTTGGTGGGGATTAAATTTACGTGGGGGAATTGACGACGGGAAGGGACCAATTGGAGTGGCAAAAACGGTCTAGAACGGCAGAACCATGAAATATGGGGCTCGAGTCCAGCATGACGATATAGGGTAGCCATGAGCGTTTGACACATTGGGATTCATCACCAGTCTACGGAGTAGGGGAGGCAAGAAAACTCAAGATTGTGGCCCTAAGGGATGAGGACATTTAGGTAAAATATCCTAAGTTTAGGGGACTCTTTACTAAGTTTATCTAAGTATCCACTTTTTGATTCTCGAATTTTCTTGCTCCCTGAGACCGGTTTCAATTCTTGTTATCATACTCTATACACTAAGGTAGCTCATACACTCAAGTTGCTCTCCTGCTTGATCCATCGGCTGCCAAGTCAAACGCGCTGCCTAGTCATCACGTACTTCCGTTTCCACTTCTTCCAAGTCCTACTCTAAGTACTTGATGTACTCCACGCGTTCTCTTTTATCGTCGCTCCAGCTTTCATCGACCCACCAATTAAACGAATTGTTGGAATTTCCAAAACCGCCAACGCAGTACCCAACATCGTCATCATACCCGAGGTCGTAAACCCTACCATAAGCTGATAGAGCCTTTTCGGAGCCCCTTTCATGATCGTCGGAGAGGTCGTTGCAGACAGCTGTCCAGCTTACTTCCTTATGATCTGCGTGTTGATGACGCGCGAGGACCTGGATCTCTTGGAAGGCGAAGAAGTCGTCCCACCCATAGAAATCTTCATCCGAACTGTCGGGATTGTTCTTCTCGTATAGATCGGCATACTTCTCGTAGGGGAAGAAGTTATTCAAAGCCTCAATAAATGTAGAGATGGCATCATTACACCACTCGAGACGCATATTGACGTACTCGCCGTCGCAGTCGTGATAGATATTGACGTAGTTGCGTTCCTTTGTAACGAAAAGTGTGTCCTTGTCTATTAGACAAAACTCAGGCGTTTCGATCCACCCGCTGGCTGCGCTCTCCATCCATGTTGCCACGAGACCACGAGCTGAGTTCTCGGCTTTCAATTCTTCCAGTGTCTCGGGGAGATCCACAATCCAACTGGAATCAATTTCAATAGCAAGCATGCAGTTCGGAACGTTGGAAGGGGAGAGGTGATCAAAAGATGGGAAGTTGGCCATGCAATCTTCGAAGCGCTGCGGCAAGGATTTCCAGTCTGTTGTCCTGATACAGAATGTGTCGAGGTATGGGAAAACCTTGTACCCTGGTCCTTCGTCGGTGCCTCGACTTGTGAGGGTTGCAGGATGTCTAAGATAGTTTTGTTGCCACACAGGAAGCCGCAGCCAGTTGGACTTTGTCTTTTCAATGATGACTTCTCTAGAGAGCTTGCAAGCCCACCAGAGGCCGCCATCCCACATGTGGGCTGACCGATTGTTGTTAGGGATTTGTTCATCGCCGTTGGGGTCCTGCGTTTTGTCGAGAACTCTTAGGGCAAGTCGATTTCTCCCACCGACCTTGACTGTGTCAACGTTGACATAGTGCAACCCGCGTTGATGAAAACAATCACGTCCAGGGACAACAGACACAGCACACGCCTCTTTCCAAATTTGAAGTTGGAGTTCAGTGGGGAGGCGCGGAAAGGGATGAAAGGTAGCTGAAGACATTTTGTGTCTTGTGATACAGTTTATATGAAAGATTTGGGGGGAAGGTTGCGGTGGAGGTGGTGTAAAATGAAAGTAGTGACTGAGGAGGAGGAAAGGAAGAAGAAAAGAAAAGAAAACGATCAAATGTGGGTCATTCGCGTTAGAAGTAAGGGCATGGGACTGCTGTCTGTTCACATTTTGCAGTGGCAGAACAGTAGTATAACAGTGACACAAGGGTTATCTGCTTGAGGCGAGATACGCTAATCAGCCATAAGAACTGTTTGCAGGTTCAATTCACTTCAAGGATTTAGTGTTCGATCGTTTCACAGGCAGTGAGTGGTGTGTGTGGAGTGCCAATGACCCTTTCCAACAACACCAACAGAGCCAAGCACTGCTGAACATGTCAAATGCTTATCCCTTAAGTCATGTTTTTGAGGATAGAATGTTGGTGGATTGAAATAGCGTTATGAACTAACGACGCAGTATCCAGTGAATGTTCATGATAGTTCAAGTCAGTTCATTAAGTCTTGCCCAGGTTTCGTAACTATATGAACATCCCATCGGGATAATCCGAGTCACGAAGCATCCAAAAGACTTTGTTTTATTCACGTTGGCCCTGCTTGATATGTTTTAAAACCAGTCTTCCATCTTCTCCTTCGCAGTTATTCACATTGACCTTTTTGTGAGAGCACCAAAGGGCCTTGGGGCTGGTAGGCGAACATTTCCTTCTCTTGATGTTGACTGTCCAGGCATTGAAGTATCCAGCTGGATAAGTTGCTTGTAGTTGAGACTGGTGACTCAGAGCTTATATCAGAACTCGTAACTTAGAGATTGCTTGTTCAATGACTGTGGTCATGTGTAACTCTGGCACTGGCATCGCCCTACCTTATTCCTTAGATGAGTCACCTCGCCGCTTAGAAAGTGTTGAGGGATATAGGGCAAAAGGTGTGTATCGGTGAGGTAGCTAGCTACTATAGCTGGGGCCCCAAGTGGGCAGGCTACATACAAAGGGATGTCTGGGCCTCAGGCACGTACATCTCAACAGAAAGCACTGGCCGCTGCCACAGCTACTATAGGCGTTGCCACTGCCAGAAGTAAATGTATCACGTGGTATTGCTCATAAAGTAGAGGTCTTCACTCCTCGAGACTCTCCTCTTCACCCTCCACCACTCCTCAAACTTCCAACTTCAGACTTTCGACATTCTCCATCCAGCACATTTCCACTTCACCATATTCTCTGAATTGTTCTATCAAGACTCATAAAGTGCACCGGTAAGACATACACCGAACGATCCTGGCATTCATATCATAAGTCTAACAGTGTACAGCTATCATGGCGCAACCCACGGCCGTCAAAGACCCTGATCACAGTGCTGGGCCCAAGCAAACCGAAGACATGTCAGCCCTGTCGGCCAACGAAATGCCTTCACTGGCTTTCCACCTATTCCCAAACCTCGAGACTGAGCTTCGACTCAAGATCTGGAAGGCAGCTTGTTTCCCTTACGCAGCCAACCACCGCGGCCTACACTACATTGATCTGAAAAACGTTGACGAGATATCTGGGGATGCCGTGATAGGCATGAATTCAATGGAGATGAAGGCACTTCATCCTGATTTCCAGACCTCGGCCAATGAGCAGCGGGTTGTCGGATGCGCAAACAGATCTGCCTATATGTGGGACGGTGGTCTCTGGAAGGCCTGCAGAGAGTCGAGGGAGGTTATTTCCACGCACTTCCAACTGAAAACTTGGCGCCGCGCACAGAGCAAAGACATTGGCCCCCTCGAATTGGACAAGGGCCTCAACAAGGCTTGCCGACCGTACCTCTATGTCTTTGAGCGATATTCTGAGGAATCGACCTCTGAAGACGACGAGGAACTGTACGAGAAGCGACCAGATCATGAAGGCTCAGTTCATAAGCGCGAGCCCTTTCTTCCTACCTGTCTCCAATTTCGCAACCAAGAGCATGCAGGGCGATTTATGGTCATGCCCACCCGAGACCTATTCTGCATCAAAGACCCCAAGAGATCCCTGTTGCCACTCACCCTCGAGGCTTCTCGCCTTCATGTTCCGTGTCCCAATGGCAAAAAGATTGTTCTCCGACACTCATTCAATCTGGTCCTTGAGTTTAACACCAGTTGGAACGACGAATTCCCTCGCACCTGGGCAGAACTCATAGAGGAAGATTCACCTCGAGGTCTTTTCGCCAGTTGGGCTGAAACCTGCATGTGGGGAAATGGCAATGCGCCATGGATCTATCTGCTCAACAAGGCTGCTCGTTGGGGGCCATGTTGGCGGGTGAAAGACGATGTGATCTTCCATGATTGCGACGATGCGTACGTGGAAGTTACGGATGACTGGTTCGGCTGCTACCCGGCTAAGCCCGCAGAGGCTTCAGCCATGCTAACATTTCTCTTCCGTGTTTGGAGGCTTCAGACCCTTTCGTATTGCAGGAGCTGCACCGACGACGAAGTATGTAGTTTTTGTCGTTATGTCCCCGGTTTTGATTTGTCTGAGTATGTCAAAGTTCTCGTTCGCCACGAGGAGGAACCCAATGGAGATCAAATCGAGGAACGAGTTGACGAATTGGATGGATTGGACAACGGCAACGACCGTGAAATTGAGCATGAAGGTGAAGACGGGGAGGAGGGCAAAGAAGCATCTGAACTTCAGGATTAGCGCAGCCAGTGGGGAGCAGGGGAAGGCTTTTGAAACTTGCACGGTTTCGACGGATTGGCTCCCTGATCACGACCAACGAAGTACGTCTACGAGGAGAGTGGGATAAGAACCTGCTACAGACTAGAGATTGAGACACGGAATGTACAAGAAAAGCGAGCATTAAGGTCTGGAATTCATGGGTCGCTTTGTACTTGATACCTAGTACGATAAGAAACAAAGTCAGATCTTCTCGAGGCAAGATATCTCTTTCATATTTTACTCGTGACCAACGCGAATGCTGTCAATAATGTAGTTGACTTAAGCCACGTTTTAGTAAAAGATCTCATGATAGTCATTAATAAATAAAGCCACGCATTATGTCTGAGCAACCGGGATACAAGAATCCCAGCCATCCGCTACTTCTAGTAAAATACCAAACACCTAACCTCAATGCTCTGACGTCCCTTCGCATCCGCCGGCGTAGCAGGATCAACGAACGCAGTATGAGGCGTATATCCCGCCAAACCATGCTGACCACCCTCATGAACCTCACTCTTTGAATCAAAGCACTTGATTAACATGACCTCCTCGGGCGTCATGTCCTTGGCGTAGTAAAACTTGTGTCCGTCATTCGGCGCAACAGAATATGTCTCGCCCTTGACCTGATAACCTTCCGTTGAGCGAAGCGTCGAAGCATCAGGGAGGACTTCCTTTCCGCGGTCATCGTCGTCGTTGTCCTCGCGCTTGGGGTACAGAAGATCAACTTTGATCATGTCTTCAGGCTTTGTGGTGCGGTAGTCGACGACTGCGAGGGGGAAGTCTGTTGCCGGATGTCCGATGGGTCGCCAGACGTTGATGATTTGGTATCGACCCTTGAGAAGCTCCTCCGTCTCTGAAGGATCGGTGTGTCGTCTCACGCGAGCTTCAGCAGCGCCGGGGGTTTGATCAACATGGACTTGTTGCACAGGCTGTCTAGGACTCGACTTCTCCCTCCTGCGGATAGTATGATCAAAGATAACAACCTTTTTGATCTCAGGAATCCTCTCTTTGAGCAGCGCTTCAACTTCGCCGTAGTACCCATTCCTCACAGCCGCATCGTCAGTGAACTCGCTCTCTTTGGCGGGAGACTTGAAGACATCGAAGCCAGAAACATCTACGCCAAAGGCGGTAATGCTAGCGGCGTTGCGAATGTCCACGACGTCGCGCTTGTGCTGGCTGCGCTCAAATGAAGTTTGGTCAACGTCGACTTTAGCCCAAGGCTTGACTCTATTTCCGTTGTCGTCGAGACTCGATGTCGGATCGATGTAGTTGAAGAGTCCGGTTGTCATTTTGGTGGTTGTGAAGTGGAAAGGTCTGAGTTGAGCGGGGTTGACGAGCTGTTTGAGAATGGGTCTTGTTCTGAGAAGTCGTGACATGCAGATTTAAGATTTGAAGATGGGGAAATTGAATTGATCTACGGGTGTTTCTTATATCCAATTATCGGTAGTTCAATTCGGAATCTTGCGTAAAAACTCCGTCTTTTATTTGTTGGTATCCCACTGTCATTTATTTGTCATCGTCATGAAATTTGTAAGCTCGGTTGTGCCGATGACGTTTGCGGGGCTGTCGAGCGTGCTGTAACACTAACAGATCACGTCACTTTACAGTGGCGATGGTGCTGGATCAGTTACTGCCTTAACTGAGTCAGATTATCAATCTGCCGAGTTCAACGACGTTATTGGAGGCGTCGTCCCGAGGCGTTGGCATTCTTGATACTTAACGTTTGCGCCCTTCACTAATTTTCCTTCTTGTTGCCGATGTAAAGCAGCATCTCACGTTAGCATTCGACAAGATTCGACGGCGCATGGAAACGCCTGACAAGTACAACAGTATGCAAAGTACAGATGTCGAGTCTGCGATGCCGCCAATGGACTTCTGCCTTGGCAACTTGGGGTTCAAGCCAACGAGCCTAGATCCGGACCTTTGATTCTCGTTTTGGGGATGCCAAGATGTTACACTGTTCACACAATTTTGTTATCGCATTCTATTGAATGAATGAAATTGATCATCAAGTCTATCGTCTATCGTCTAGCACGCTTCGCTAAATCATCTAAAAGCAGTTACAAATACAAGCTCAAGCGACCATCCCGAATTGCCAGTCTATCAGTAAACCTTGTTCTCCTGCGGCTCCGCCCAAGCAATCTTGCCAACATGTCTCTCCGGTCCCTTGATGAAAGTCAACTTGGGCGACTTCGCCATCTTGGGTGCACCCAATCCAAACAGCATGTTCTGAATGGCGGTGATGCCAATGATGTGCTTGTCAATGAACTTGAATACACCAGTCTGCCAAGTGGCGCTGGCGGTCGCTTGACCCGAGCCACGGCAAGCTTCAACAACTGGATCCATGCGTGAAGCTTGATACGACTGGAAGGCCGTGGCGAGTTGAGCATGGGTTGGGGTGGGGGACTTCTGGCGAAGAGCGTAGAGCTGATTGACCAGGGCGACGACGTCGATGAGGCCGTTGTTGCAACCTGCGCCTGTGCTGGGGGTGAACTTGTGGGCTGAGTCACCTGCGAGAACAACACGACCGCCCCAGCTCCAATGGCTGACGACCCCTTCTTCGAGACTCACGAGGCCAGACTGAGTGCGGGCATTGAAGGCCTCTTTGAGGGTGAGTTTGCCGCCAGGCGCAAGAGGGATGTGTCCCCATCGCTCGACAAGGTCGACTTGATCCTTCTCAGTGTATCGGATTCGATCCTGAGTAGGCGCATCCAACTTCTCATAAAGACCCATGACGGAAGAATCCTCACCGGCAAAGAGCTGTGTGGCCGCACCAGGACCGTGAGTCTCGCAGGTGGTGCCAGGCTCGATGCCCGCAAACTTGGTAGGCAGACGCAACCAGAGAGCTCGGAATGTGGTCAGGAAGGGTTTCTCGTCGTTGACATCATCGGAGCCTGTGCCTTGGGCAAGAGAGCGCATCTTGTTGCGGACGAAACTGTGAGCGCCATCTGCCCCGATGACGATGGACCCCTCGTAGGATGTTCCATCTTCGCAGGAGACTTGGACGCCGGTTTCGTTGGGGATGATGTCGGCGACTTTCTTGTCGGTAAGGATCTGGCTCTTCTGGAGAGGAGTGAAAGAGTCGTAGAGGACTTTGGTGAGGTCGTGGCGGCTGACTACACGAGGAAACGCTCCAAGTCTGGGCTCGTTAGCTGCGGGTACCTCAGGAGAAGGGGGTAAAAACTCACAGTTTGTTAAACAGGATGAACCAGTACGCATCTCCGATATCGTTGCCCTGGTGGTCTTGGCGGTTGATCAGACCAAGAGGAGAGCTGACTTGCTCAAGAGGAGCAGCGAGACCAAGCTGATCCAGAGCGCGCAGACCCATGGGGTTGAGGACGAGATTGGAGCCAGCGTCAATGACTGCACTTGATCGACGTTCAAGAAGAATGAAGTCAATGTTTGCGCGTGAGAGAGCATGAGCGGCTGTGAGGCCAACTGGCCCGCCTCCGACGATGATTGCTCTAAAGCGCTGAGTAGGCATGTTTTTGTTGTTTTGGTTCTTGGATTGGTGGGCAGGTAAGGGGTTGGTGTTGCTGAAGGATAAGAGTGTTTGTGGGTATAAGAATTGCTAGTTGATTGAGTGTTTATTTATTGATGGGTGAAGATGTTCTTGAAGCGACTGAACCCAGATATATATATTATTGTGCCACTGCTCAATCTCGCATCTCGCATTGTTTTGAGGCTGCAGTCTTATTCAACAGGCGCTAGTGCCTGTGTCTTCGCACTCGGATCCATGCGAATCGGTTGCCAAAAGGGGATTAGTGTGTCTCTGTGAAAGCTTGACTTTGCGATCAACCAAGATCGAAATGCGATGAGATGAGATAACAACGAGACTGACTCGTTCATAGAAGCTATTTCGTGTCTAAATGATCATAAATTTAGATTATCTACTAATAAATCATGCCTTTCCTCCAATGTTCCTGACAAACCAGCCCATTTTCACTGTCCGTCCAGGGATTGCCTATCCCACTACCTTTGCGCAATAGTTAGCGCTGGCAACGCAAACATTGGCGGTGCATCCAATCACCAACACAATGACAATACAGAGAAAAATGATAATAGCACTCGGAGGAACGATTGTATTACGCACTCGATTATCGCACTCGCAAAACGACGTGTTCAGGGGATTTTGTCCTACGGAGTAGCGCCGATTGATTCCACAGCCAGCAACGGCTGGCGATCGAGGATTTTGTGATTGGCTCGCATGTCAGGGTCCACTTCGCATTCGGGAGGCCATCAGCCCTATGACGACACCACTTAGCAGGGTCTGGCGGGCTGGAGGGTAAGCGGGAAGTCAAACTCGCATGCAGTCGGGAGCGGGTGAACTACTCAGCAGGTGTTATTCGAACAAGCCAATGTCATGCTCGGGGGGATATTTGTCGTTGATGGACGGCATAGAACGCGTTGCTGTTACAGGGGCTCGTGGCACTTCTGACCCATGACGCAGCGTGAACAGCCATATTCCCGTGAACAACAGAACCATGCATCCACGTCAGCACTACGGGATCGTGACGAACACCTCCTAGGGGAGAAAGGAGAGTCAGGGCCTTGAACCTGAGTAATGAAAAGATTCATATAAATCTAGCCTGAGCTTGCGGGACCGTATATCAAGCTGCGATGTCTTCCCGCTCCTTAAGGGCCTCATCTACTGACTGTTCTTGATGTGAGATGAATTCTATCATGAGGCTGTAGGCCATGTCTAAAAAGTCATAATCTATCAATTTCCCTAGCGCCCATAATACCGCCATTCTATGATTCCCCTCTTCATTGCTTCCCCTTCCTCTGATACCACTTTGTTTTGAGGAAGTAGATAATGCTGATGCCGAGTCCCAGCCCGGAGAAACCAACAGCCATATAAAAGGCAGACCGATAACCAATCAACAGCTCATGCTTCGACTCTCCACCATTTGTAACGTTCACCTCCACTGTAGCTGCAAATCCGAGACCCAGACTGATACTGTAGTTCACGATCGTACTAACCAAGCTGGCTGCAATGCCTTGGTGCTCTCGCTTCACAGAGTTGGACAGGATCAGAGTCGCGGCGGGGAACGACATGTCCATACCAAAGGTCATGATAACAAGGCCAAAGAAAGACTGATACCAGTAAGATTGCTCCACAGGCGCAGTCATCATCAATATTGTACCAGTCGTGAATGCTGTGAGGGCGACGAGCATGACGAAAGCAGGGTGCGACACATGAAGAAGCCATGCAGTGATCAGTGCAGCGCAGGCACCTGAGACAGCAACTGGGCTCATCCAAGCACTCGTGAGAAGCGGTGATGCTCCTCGAAGCATCTGGAAGAACTGCCAAGTGTAGTACACCCAGATACCAAAAGTAGCCCAGCCGCAGACAATGCAGCCCAGGATGTAGGCGACGTCGCTAGTCAGAGCATCGAAAGGGATGACGGGATGCGACGCCACGCGCAATTCGACGTAGAAAAAGACAGGAACAAGGAGCACTCCAATAATGAGAAGGACGAAGACATATGGCTTGTCCCAGCCGTCGATGGGCGCTTGGTTCCAGGCGAAGTTGAAGAGGACAAGGGCAGTGATACCAGTGATGGCGCCGAGAAGATCAAGCTGGCTAAGGATGTCTCCCCAGCTCATATCGGCGGACGAAAGCTTGTGGGGAGGATCGGGGATGATAAAGTACGCCATGAGCGCAATGAAGGCCAGTCCGAGCGCGAAAGAATAGTACGTCCAAGGCCACCAAGAAGGATCCCCATGAACAAAAAGTCCAGCGAACAAAGCTCCAAAAACACAACCACCAGGTGCGCAAGCTCCAAAGAGCGCAAACGCAACAGCCTTCCGACCACCAGGCTTGTACGAAGCGCCCAGGATAGCCAGGCCATTCGGCATCACGAGCGCAGGTCCAATACCCTGAAACACTCGCGCAAAGATGAAGAGAACATGGTTAGAGTAGTTCGCCAGCCCGCAGACCATAGACCAAACAGCGAACCAGACGAAACCAATGATGAAAAGGCGCTTGTAGCCAAAGATGTCGCCAAGGCGGCCGGAAAAGAGGATGAAGGTTCCGACGGTGAGGGAGAACCCGGCGATGAGCCAGCTTAGCTCCGCGGGATTAGTGAGGTTGAATGAGTCGCCGATGATATGGATGATGTTGAGGCAGTTTCCGAGGGCGGCTTGTGTCATGAACTGCGCCATGCAGATGATGGCCACGAAGAGGATCTCATGGAGGAGTGAGAATGTCTCAGCTATTGAGACGTTGGACTTTGTTCTTGAGATGGCTTCCTCGTCGGGTCCTGTGAGCGTGTTGTTATCCGACGGCGCGTCCCTCTCGGGATCAGGCATAAAGCCTTGCTCTGCACAAATTAGCCCCCCATCCCAATCCCAAGCAGCGCAGTAACTTACCTTTTTCTATTTCAATCACCATCATCGATAATGCTGAAAGACTGATCTGTCCAGAACATTATTATCAAGGGATGACGAGAAGGTATATAAAAAGAGGCGAGCAAGTCCGAAAGATTGTGTATATCCGAGGATCCGTACTTCCGAGCCAATAGAGCTGCAACCAGCGCTGTCAGATCTCCACCACAGCATTTTTGCCATTATTAATGCAGATTCCAGATCCGAGATGGGAGATTATCGCGATCAGCACCGGAAATATGTCAGATTTTGTATATCCGATTGTGAGAATGCTGAGGAATCAGTTTTTGAGTTTAGTCAATCGGTGGAGATGCTACGTAAGGCGGGATCTTACCTGACCAATGCTACGGTGATGCATGTGATGAACAGGGATGAATACGCCTTTAATGATGGTAGATAGTGGGCAATCGTGAATGCTATTATTGATGGACTGTGATGCAGCAGTGTTTCAAGCGGGAAAGAATTACTCCGCCTTATCCTCTGCCGCAGGAGCATTGTTGTTTTACTGCACCATCCACAGTGCCTCTTCTTGGTCTACCAGTGACTGCACATAAGGTTTGGTAGAACCAACAGACTACCTGCTAGACATGACCGCTGTCAATTGAATGACCAGCATTGAACTGATGACCGTCCCTGTCGGCCAGAACGAACAGTCGTTGATGGACGAGAGCTTGCCCCCCAGACTGTTGAGTAACACGGCAGATCAAACTCCTAATAAGTCCTATTGGTGAAAGACAGAGCGCTGCCTCTGACATTGAGACTTGAGATCCAGTATTTAAAGTTTCAAGAACTGAAGGTAATCCGCGGTGAGGAGGTTTGTCAAGTTGTACAGTAAAACTTATTTCACCTATAAACTCAAAGCTTCAGATAATTCGCTATGCATAGGTAGAAGATCACTTAAGCTTTCGGCATTGAGTCACTAATCATACATCTCACTAAAGCCCAAGGTTTTCGATTACCTATAATTCGATTACTTATAAAGAGGCTTCCTTTCCTCGCTTTGTTTCACTCCTCATCTTTAAGAACCTTCTCCGGAATCCACTCACCTCACAAGGCTCGTCTTTTATCAAGTCAAAGATCGTCTTGCCAGACGAGACTACGCCCTCTCAAAATCGCGCACACCTTACCAACATGACCTGCTCTTTTCATCCGTTCCCCAAACTGCCCGCTGAGCTTCGGATCCAAATATGGGATGCAGCATGTCTTTCCTATAATCTCTGCAGTCCCCGTGGAGTTGGAATACATTACATTGATTTGGATCCCAGTGCTGACGGTACTACCATCTTGACATATCACAAATCCATGGCGGATGCTGTTGACGGAGCTGACCACTCAGCCTGCTTGGTTCACGCGCTATTGACAGCCTGCAAAGAGTCACGATATACTCTATCACGATACTGGAATCACTGTCGCTATGGAGATATGTTTCTTCCGCCTGCAAGGCTCCCTATCCGCGAGATTGGAGGAGTTTGGCATGCTCCTGTTTGCCCAGCTAAAGATATCTTTTGCATCAAGTCAAAGACCTGGAATACACCCGACAACCATACGGGAATCTGGCAAATAATGATTCCAGACTTCACCTCACAACAATTATGGTCCACGAATATCCAAAACATTGCATTTGAGTTTGACAAATCTTGGAACAAAGACCTCCCGAAACGCTACCTTGATCTCATGTCAGAGACCTCGGCCCGTGGATGTCTCTCACGTTTCCTTTACAACAGATATCTCAATAATTCAACTACGCCTAAGATTTGGATCATAGTGAAGAATGGTCAATGGACAATTGACCCTGATCATCCCCTAAAACCATTCCATGATTGCGATACAGAATATGTCTCGGTCTCCGAGTACTTTTCATGCCGCCACTGTCGTAGGACCCATGATTACGATAGAGTCTTTGAAAGCGTCAGATCGTTTACAAATAGTCTCGATAATCTTGGCGTGGCCAGGACTTTTAACCTAGGGTCTCACATATCAAGGAATGTTAACTTCCTTGCTCATCGGGATATGCAAATTGATCTTTGTACAGGACGAGGACCTCATGAGGATGAGGAGGATGATGATGATTCTGACTTGGGGTTCTGAAAAGTTTGGAGGAAGCAAGGCCGTGCTTGATACTGAGCAGTTTAGAAATGAGGGCCCCTAACCATCTTGAAAATTGGGTATCCATGAATTGAACCTTCTTCTTTCGAGGTTGCCTCTTTTATGTTCTTGATTAACTTCGACGACTGAAGCTGATATCACCATTTAATCTCGTCTCTGCTTCTGGTAAAATGCTCACAAAATGTTAGTGCTAGAACCGTATCATCCGTAGATGTTACATGGCACGATTAGCAAAGAAGAGTCCGACACCCCATTGTGTAGGATTTCGAAGCCAAAACATCATTACTCTGCTCTTGGGTACCTTCTCTATCTCATCACATCTGGTGCACTACTAACATAGAGTACAGAATACCTCCTTCAGCTTTCCGACCAAATACGCTGTTCCCGTTGCTCACTGGAATGAGACCCAAATATTGACAGTCTCTAGTATCCACATTCCTAGTGCTTAGCAACCTCAATTTACTCTTCTTCTTCCCCACTGGTGTCGCCCCAGTCATTCTCATCATCGCTTTCGTCCTCGCTTCCATCGTCACTTCCGTCGTCACTATCCTCTCCATCTTCATCGCTACTCTGAACGCCGTCGTCAATAAACCCCGGCAGCTGATTCTCTCTTCGAACAAGAAGTCTGACTGATAGAAAGGCCAAGCCGTAGAAGTAAGGGTCATTTTTAGCAAGTTGTTCAAGGGCAACCAAGAAATCGGTTATAGCACCCTGAGTTCCATCAACCATGTTGCTGCGAGTTTCATCCCAGTCGATCTCGACATATTCGTGTTCAAGGTCGCGCCACACAGTGGGACACCTCTGGCGATATCGTGCAATCCAGTGAACGTCATCGTCGATAAGCCAAAGGGATGGTGTATCGGAAACCGCCATCTCCTGGTAATAGAGGGACGTCGCTAGCCGGCTTCGCATAGAGTCTTCTCGTTTCATCAGATCGGACCAGCTAGAAGGAAAGCTGTCGTTCCAACTGCGGTCGAACTTGAAAGCAATGTTCCAACAACCAATAACTGTGAACTTCTTGGTGCCAAAGAAAGGGGCCAACAGCATCATGTCGAGAGAACACGCAGGGACTGATTCGAGATTGGAGGTGTCAATGCAGAACATATCACTATCCGGCTTCACTAACGGGCACCGTTTCTCGCTCTTGTTCTGAGGAACAATAGCCGAGAGGAAAGATTTGTCGTACCATGCGGACTCGCCTCTTGGGAGGGGCTGTTGTCGACACGCAAGCCATTCCTTCAAATTTAGATGCTTTGATACCACTTCACGGGATTCTTTGCAGGCCAGCCAAAGACCTGCGTCCCAGAGATAGGCTGACTTGTTGACGGGCTTGACAGGAGATAGTGAATTGGCGGGTTCACCCCCTGGGCTCTCCAGGGCTCTCATAGTGACATACCCAATGCCTTCATAGTCGTAGTCGTGGCCCTCGAGGTTTGGGTCATCCGTTACAGGATGGTTGTAGTCGTCTCTCCTGAAGCCTTGAGTGTCTACGACGTCCACCGCAACGTAGTGAAGGTCCCCCTCGATTCTCGACGAGTGAGGTAGGCAGGCTAACTTCCATATCTCGAGTCGTAACTCTGTGGGTAGGCGTGGGAAAGGTTTAAAGGTTGAGAAAGTTTCTTTAGCAGTTGGGGTGCTCTGAAGATCTTGGGTGGGAAAAGTACCGAGTGAGGACTCCGCCATGGTCACTACAGTGCGTTAGACATGTTATTTAATGACGGTAGAGTAGCATACTTGAAAGAAGGCTTGAGGGATGAAGAAGGGAAAAGAGTTGGAAGCGAAGACCTGGCCTTTTTAGACAAAAGCATGGGGCTTACGTTCGCTAGTGAATCGATCAGTCCAACTCACAGTGGGAATACCAATGCCAGTGCCAGTGGCAACGGGAGTGACAGGCAGTAACACAAGATGCACATTCGCAAACGTCGCAACCAATCATCTCATGGAACCACTGATTCACCATGACCATAGCTACTGCAGTCGAAAGCCTAAGAACAGGGTGGCGAGGCGTATTATGGACTAGCCAGTGTTATGACGAAGTCCTTTGCGATGCTTCATGTTCAACCTGGGAGAACCGTTTTATGATGCGACATAAGGTCCCAAGGCCTAACTGTTATCAACAGTTTCTACCGGATTCTATTGGTTGATCATGCGGTTACCGGAGCAGGGTAAATGTTCGAATCAAAAGGAATCTTGATGACCCCGTTGTCCCTGGACCGAGTTCAATCCCCTTGATTGTGCTCAACCCGAGATCTTGATGGGAATTTACCTCACAGGTGGGTACTTTTCACCTCTTTTCCATGCTGCGTGTCGAGCTGTGTATTCAAACTTACTACGCTGCTAAATTTCCATTCACACCGCGCAACCGTGGTATGCCATATACCGGCGTCCACCAAGATCAAGTTATACCATCGAGTTTCAACTGATCTCGATCTCCACGTCTTCGAGACTCACGCCATGAGCTGGATAAGTCCGCATAAATGATAAATTGAGGCTCTCTGAAGGCCCGTAAGAAGCCGAGACGAGTTGAAGGGAACACTTACACTTGCAAAATTAGCTCAGGACGGACCTACGTTTTGGCAACTGATGGCGAAAACGGGAATATATTGTGTAGTGTCCATGCGAAGAAGACGCAATGTGGCCCTACCACCGGGCACCTGACGCAGAGGAGTTGTAAGAGGCTGTAACTCCCAAACAGCATATTGCTACGGTATCAAGATTGTGGTGCATATGTAGTGAGGACTAGGGCAAGCGATGGGAAAAGTTGGGACCAAGTTCAAAACATTCAGCGAGTTTTGTAGCACGGGATATTCACTATTAAAGATTGACAATATCACCTCGGTTTCAGCCAGAGAGCTTCCGATCCTCATCTCGAATCCATTCCGCAAAGCCAAAGAATCCTTCCTGTTCTCAGAGATCTAGCTGTACTAGGTCGCCAAACTTCCAAGTCGCAATTGTTCCTGTCCTTGTTTGTTTCTTCAGGTGTCTTCTCGTCTGTGTCGTCCGCGTGCATGCGGTGTTCCATGTCAACGTTTCTCAACACTTTCTAGAGCCACATGACTCTTGTCATCAAATTCTGTACTATAGGAGGTCAATACCTGCGGTGTATGGAAGAGGATGTGCACAAACTTCAGCTCAGTAGGTCCAGCGCTACCCAAACACAACCTTCCGCGATCGAAAGTTGTCAATCGGCGACCAAAGCAACTTCCATCCATCCTTCTCATGTATCCAGACGCCTTGTTCCTGTCGTGGTATGATTGGGGAGTCGGAGTCGCATCGGAACGGTTCGGTCGAGACTGGATCGTTTTGTCAGAGGCGGATTCTCGGAGCCAGGGGTTGCGACTAAAAGGGCACTCAGCAAATAGTGCAATTTTTTAACACGGATCAATTTGTGGTGGCATCGATCATGGCCTCCCATTTTGAATTGCATCTCCCACGTTACCTGAAGCCCATCGGATCAGGTCTCCGGGCAACACCACGTGGAGGTTGTGCGAGTCAGGCCTCATCGCCATTCCTCCATCGAGGCAAGTGTGGTCATCCCCTGAGAAGAACTCAGCAAGACTGGCCAAAATGCTCAGTCGAAGCTGGACATGCAGTATTCTTTTGCTCATTCAACCGTGTTCGATAGCGTTCTCAATCTCTCCTAGGCTCAGCCGCACCCATAAGCAGGACTGGCCCCGACTCAGCAGACTTCGCCAAAGGCTGAAGAAAGCTGGACGCTCGCTATACCTCCCTGTCACAATACGTGGCTCAATTACACCCTCGGGTCGAACTAGCTGTATCTTGTAAACTCTGAAAAAGCTCTTTGACGATCGAGGTCTTTAACACTAGGCGTCAGAGGAGTGGTCCTGAGTCTTGATTCGGCGGTGTTTCAGGAAGAGGGTGGACAGCCCTTATGATACAGCTCGGACACGAAGTGTAGTTCTGAAGTTGTCTCAATCCAAGCATCACTGAAGAGAATCGAGAGAAAGTGAGCGCCTTGCGAGATCTTCTGAAAGTGCGTAATTTTGCAAACCTCAGACGTCAGGGCGTAGATGTCTCTGTCGATTGGTGTTGACCTATTCATTGTACGCGCTACGTTTGCTTGATCGATTGGCTGAAGGGATACACGCTCTGGGTATCTTGTAGGTACGATTGAAAGTATCTCACCGGCCTGTGTTTCTGCGTCTGATGGAGTCTTTGGTTGCTGGATCTGGTGGCTTTTCACCCTTTCACTAAGCTTTGGCCGTTTTGCTGTTCATAACGCGGTAGATTCGGGCTGTTGGCCTTCGAATGGGCGGTAGAACATGGGACTTGGATCTCGATCTAACTTCACAAGAGTGGCCGTGCTTCGATTAGGCTGACCTTGAAAGGGCGCGGTGGCAGACAACATTGTTGATGGTGACAAGTCTGCTGTATCTTGATTGGAAGGACAAATAAAGGAATCGCGGGAGTAGAAGCGAATGTCTGACTGAGGAGTGCATGTGCTTGTGCTTTTGGCACTCATGCGATGGCTCGGTGAGGGATTGGACAATGCTTTTGGATGACTGGTCATGTTTGATGTTTGTTGAGGATGCTTGAGCGGATGAGATGAAGCAGACAATGTGAGGTTGTTGGATTACGCGCCTGGGGAAGCGGAGGACGATGGCGCAAGTAAAAACGACGAGGAAGGGGGGACATGATCAGGGATGAGAAAGGCCCAACAAGTGGCATACCTTGTAGGGGGCGTTTGCCTTCCCTCGGTACCTATCTTAAGCAAGTTGAGTCCACCGCACTCTTTACTGCCTTGCGCTACCGGTCCAGCTCCACCATCTTGCCTTGTCGCCTTGTCGACCGTCTGGGACCTGCAGAATCACTCCTAATGACTAACATAGCCCTCTTGGACCGGCCTCCAACTTCGCTCACTATACATTGACCCCAGACCCGTCATCAGACGGGCGTGAGCTATTTGACACTCCGACGTTCTATCCATCAACCGCCGCTCTGGTCTGCAGCATCACCCGCATGGAGTTCCCTACGACTATGCCGACACCACACAACAACCTCGACCAGGCCGCCGCTCAACGAGGTCCAGAGACAAGTAGCTTGAACAGATTTACTTTCTGGAGAGTTACAAAGTCAGATGTTCAAGGTGGGAGAGTCTCACAAGGGCCAAAGCTAATCATTGTCCCAGCACCGCGGCAACCAGTGGCAGGTGACTCTCACGTTCTCTCATCAAAATCTGGGCTGAACACGAGATCAACATCATGAGTGTACGATCAACTTGGAAAGTTCAAGGCAGGTCTTGCATCCAGGTTCTCGTGTGTTGCTACTGAACCCCAGCAGAAGACCAACAGCATGATTTGCGTCGCGCGACGTCCAACGTTATCTCGCTCTTGGAACCTACGCAGCCTGTTTGTACAAATTTGGGACAGAGCCTGTTTCCAGTGTTCGCTGCAATTGACCACGTGAGTATCTCGCTAATCCTTGACAGTCTCTTTGTTTAGCCAAACCCACTGAATATGACTGGCGCACATCTGAACAGATTTTGGAACACGATCGAGCTATCAAGGGAGCACTTTAGACACCAAATCCTCTTCCACGCTGTCAGCCTATATAAGGCCGTTGCGGCTCTCCCAGATCTATCCGAATTACCAACATCCATCAACTTATCACCATTGCCACACAAACAAACCCAAGAATTACCGAAACATTTCCACTTCGAAATCAAGAACTATGTCGCACTCTTTCGAGATAGATGGAAAGTCTCCCCTTCTCTTCCTCCCAGAGCATCTTCTTATTTTGTTTTTGAATAAGGCCTCTTTCGATGGAGCTGATATGCAAGAGATCATGAACGAAGTCCTCGGCACTCGTCCGTTGTTCCTTTCGGATCCTCGAGACGAGTCAGAGATCTTGAAAAGCGTACTTCGCAAGGGGCAGTTCCCTTTCACGCTTAAAGGGTACTTCAAGTTTGGTTTCCAGCCTTCTTCTCTGTGGATTTCCACGCAGACTCGAGACTCAAGCCGCGGGGAAGAGTCAGCCATTGCCGAATTTGCGGGTCGATATAAATCTGAAGAGGATACCAAAGCTGGCCTGAATATGTTGAAGTTGCTGTTGCATCAAACACTCCATGCTGTTGGGGCTTCAGCTTCAGACCCGTCTCCACGACCTCCTATCGACCATTTGGTTGAATGGATCAAATGGACCTCAGATGCACTGTTCGCTGACGAGTTCCGCGATGGCATCTCTCACATGATTGGGATGCTGTGCAAGAATGGTGGTGTAATCGATCTTTATCAAGATCGCTTTGGCGCCCAAGGTCATCCAGAGACGGGACCCGACAACGCAGTCGAGCTTGCAATGCAATCCTACTGCCCCAACTCTCTCCTTGAGAACTTTCTCATGTACCGGCCAGACAGCGAAGGACCACTAACCGCTAGGAGCAAGCTCTGGAGACGTTTCGGCTCTGATCTGCCTCGAGGAACGCATCGCGCTGTGTCAAACATGGAGTGGATCGTCGCCGGTATTCACACCCAGTTCTACGGCCGAAAGTTTGGTCCTTTCACTGGTTATGGCGAGAGACTCAAAGGATTTGACTACCCCGAGGGTATTGCTGAAGTCTACAAAATCAAGGCTTATTTGCTGTCGAACGACTACTGTACCGATGCGATTGAAAGAGAGGCCCTGAACAATCTGGCCGAGGCGGTCACCGAGATCCAAGAGATGCTTCCATTCACTGGCCACCTTCACCATGGTGAGGATAGCGAGAATGAAGGTTTATTCAAGCTCTTCAGTGCTGTGTCATGCCTCGCTTCCGATTCTTACAAAACGGAATGTGATGAGCTCACTGAAGAGTCTGGTCCACGACGCCATCAATTCATTATCAACGACCGGTTTGACCCTCGAGTTGAATGGATGATGTATACGGCTGACATCAAAATTGCTGAGTTACAGAGTGCGCCTGGAAAGAAGTTTCGTGATGAGGCCCTCGAGATCTGGCGACGACTGATCATTGAGCGTGGCGACAACCGACGATGGTGGGAGATTAAGGAGCAGGATAAGTGGTTCGTCCCTATTGAAGAGGTCAAGTCTGCTCTCAGAGTCGCGAATCCATCTGCTGCAGATGCTATGGGTCTGTAAGTGTTTCCGCTTTGGGTTGTTTTGTTAGTTGGGGGAGAGCTTTGGTGTTTTCGCGTAGCCCCATGGCAGACGCTGGCTTTCCACTCGGGAGTTTAGAGTTCATTGATATTTAGTTTAATAAAAGGGAAGTCCATGAACCCAATCTTCCAATCGTACCATTGTGAGGGAAATAAGCTAGGGGAGAAAAGAAAACACACAACCTTAACCCTAAGGAATAAAAATATTTAGGTAAATCTAGCCTAAGTTTAGGGGGCTCTTTTCTAAGTTTATTTTAACACCATATATCAAGGTCCGGTATTTTCTTGCTCCCCGAAGATAAGGTAGTGGCTGTAATACTAACGTTGCAGTAACCAGGATATGAACCCCGCACGACAACCGCCGATCCCACTCAAATTCGGGGAACCTCGATCATATCCTTCCTGATTGAGTATACGGAACCGACGCTTATCGGGCGGTCATGTTTCTCCATGATTGTTGAGCAAATCTCGGTGCGGCTCTACAATTGAGTTCCGGATCCTTCTCGTCACCCTGACTCGGTATAAAAGATCGACAGCAAGGCTTCTTCACCTTTTTCGTCCTCCAAGGCTCTCTGCTGTCAAGTCAATCATCGATCATGAGGTCCTCTTTGTCTCAGGTGGCAACAGCCAGCATCCTTCTGGCTTCAGGTGTCAATTCTCTCGCCGTCGCGCATCCTCACTCCTCGCGAAGCGACACGCCTGATGAGTCCCCTCTCAAGATTCCTGGATTGCCTCTACCGAACGGGACAAAGTCGTACTGGCAAGATCCTCCTCACCGCATCGCCAACCTCCGCACGACCAAGGACCTGCCGACAGAGAAGACCTTTGACTATGTCATCATTGGCTCTGGTATCTCAGGTGCTGCTACAGCACACAAGCTGTTGGACCGCGACTCAAGCCTATCAATTCTCATGGTTGAAGCGCGAACTGCAGCTTCAGGCGCGACTGGCCGTAACGGAGGTCATTGCAAGCCTGGTGACTACAATGGCGTGAAGGCGTGGGTCGAGACATATGGCGAAGACGATGCTCTTCGAATCGCCAACATGGAGCAGGATTGTGTCAACGACGTGCGCGATTTTGTCCGCTCACACAACGTTTCAAGCGATTTCACAGACGTCGAGACCGCCAGTTTGTACTGGACTGATGATTCATTCAAGACAGCCGTTGAGTCAATTGAGTTTCAGCACGACCTTGAAAAGCGCCGACCCAATGACGTTCCTAAGAACAAGAGGACTATCTGGAAGGGCCAGGATGCTCGCGACTACTGGGGATGGCCTGAGATCGTTGGAGCTGTGACCTTCAAAGCTCATACTCAGAACCCGTACCATACCGTTTGCGGAATGCTTGAGTACAGCCTTGAAAAGGGCCTCAATCTACAGACAAACACCATGGCGCTGAGTCTCAACCAGCTCGGCAAGAAGACCAAGGCTGGAGCGAGATGGGAAGTCAAGACGAACCGAGGAACCGTCAAGAGCAAGCAAGTCGTCCTCGCTACCAATGGCTTCACGCCTGCTCTTCACCCAGGCATCGCAAGCACCAATTTCACCATGCCTGTCCGCAACCAAGTCTCTGCCGTGACGCCCTCCGCCAACACGACCGGCAACAAAGTCTTCCGACGAAGCAACAGTGTTCCTGATCTCCACAGCGGCAACGTCTACATCGCCGCTCAGCCCCCAGGTGCCAAAAACGAAGGCAGTGTTGTAATCGGCGGCTCAACCCAAATGTCTCCCACGCGAGAACGCTACATCACCGACGATACCGCTATCAACGAGCAAATCGCCTATGTCCTCCATGGCGCAGCCCGTACGGTCTACGGGTATGAAAACTGGGGCGGCTCGACAAAGGTCATTCAGGACTGGACGGGTATTGTGTGTGAGACGCCGGATGGGTTTCCTCTGGTTGGCGAGGTCCCGGCTGAGGATGGGCTGTGGGCTATCGTTTGTATGAATGGACACGGAATGGCGTGGGCTTATAGGAGTGCTGAGGCGCTGGTTGATATGATGACTGAGGGCAAGACGCCGAAGTGGTTTCCGGAACAATTCAAGGCGCAGCGAGCGTGGGAGGTTCAGGGCAACGACGAGCTGTGAAGTTTTTAGTAAAAATAGAAATTCAAGAGTCACTTACAGTTGATGTCCAGCAAACATGGGCGAACTGAGTTTGCGACCTCACCAAGTGCCATATTGAGAAAGGCTTGTCTCGTGATTACATAATGCGCTTCTTATCAACACCAGCCCCTCACCATTGACTTCGACTTGGACTTCAACTTCATTCCTCAACCGCTTCCCGTTCAAAGTTACAACTATGGCGCCACCAGAATTAACGATTAGCCCGCCTTTACTAAACTCGGCGACCCCATGGGCCACCGACATCAACGATCTTCTGGCAATCGCTTCATCCCCTTCAACAGGCGCTATCACGACCCGCACATCGCTTATCAATGGCTTCGGCCATCAACATGAGCAGCACCAATACCTCTTCTTTAATCCTGCAAATGTAAATCCAGATCAGGGCACTTCTTCCCACCAGATTCCACCCAAGGGCCACACAGAAGATGCAATGGCAAGCTTGAATAACCTGGGCTACAGTCCCATCACGCTCGATGGGTATCTCGGCTTCTTATCAGAGATTGCTCGTCGCCTTCCCGAACTGCGAAAGACATTCATCGTCAGTGTCACCGGCTCACCTGAGGACATACAACAGAGCTATGCTCGTATCGAGGCTGCGTCGAGGGCTCTTCCATTCCCTCTGGCCATGGAGGTCAACTTGAGTTGTCCGAACATCCCTGGCGCTCCACCGCCTGCGTATGGGGGCGCTGCTCTCAAGAAATATCTTGATCTGCTTCCAAAGAGTCCTTCTTTGCCTGTTGGTATCAAGACACCGCCTTATACCCACCACGGACAGTTCACCACCTTGATCGAGACCTTGCTTCCAACTGCGTCGTCCCTCAGCTTCATCACCGCCACCAACACTCTCGGGTCGTGCCTTATTCTTGAGAACGATAAGCTTGAACCCCAATTGCCTGGTACTGGTGTTGGTGGCATGGCCGGTCCACCACTTCATCCACTTGCACTCGGTAACGTGTCAACGTTGAGAAAAATGCTCGACCAAGTCCCGGAACTGAGTCATGTAAAGATCATCGGGGTCGGTGGAGTACGTGACGGGGACGGTTATCGAAGGATGAGGAGCGTTGGAGCTTATGCCGTGGCGGTGGGGACAGGCTTGGGGAAGCAAGGACCAGGTGTGTTTGAGAGGATTGAGAGAGATTTGAAGGGGGAGTGGGGAGTGAGTTCATTGAAGGAGAAGCTGTGAGTGGCCAAACCGCAAAGGGATACTGTCTGATCTCCGTAACTTTGAGAGCGACTTGGAAAGGACTGTTCATGTATTCACGAGACGCGGCTGGCCATTATTTTAACTCTATCAACGCTTGCATTTAACATCTATAAATCATCTATAACTATATCAAAACATCCATCCTTCATGTGCCCTTTAAGAAGAGTTGGAGTTATCGGCACAAGACCAAGCAGCAGAACCGCCGCTCACGTTGTATGAGTCGATAATACCCTTGATGGAACCATAAGTACCACCAACCATAAGGAAGGTACCGAGAACAATGACAAAGATACACCAGCCGACCATCATGGTCCACTTGGTAGTGCGCTGGGACTTGTCCTTGCCCTCAGCCCAGTGGTCGTAGAGCCAGAGGCAGCCAAAGAGCTGCATGCACTGCAGTGTTCCGAGAAGGGCGCCAACGAGGGAGACGAGACCGCCGAAGACAGGGATACCGGAGGCGATGACATAGGCGATGATGGCCATGCCAAAGGTGCAGCTGAGCCAGACAGCCCAGTGGGTGAAGCTGTTGGCGGTGAGGTGCTTGGAGCCTCGGAGAAGGCGAACGAAGGCGTACTTGGCGGGGACCTTTGAGTTGTCAGTATCAATCGTCATTGTACGGTGAGGTGGATTAACTTACGTGAGTGTAGAGTGTAGCAGAGACAATAAGACCAGGAAGAGCCAGACCGTAGCTGATCTTCTTGATGGTCTTTCCAGCAGATCCAAGAGCAGGAGAAGCAACGTAGGTACCGCAGTAGTAGTAGACAACAATGCCGACAACGATGTAAACAACAGTGACGACGCTCTGGCAAAGGATCAAAGCCTTCTTGTAGTGCTTGGGCTCTCGCATCTCAGCAGCGATAGGGAAGAATACGGGAGTTCCGCAGTAGGCGAAGATGAAAGCGGCGATGGCGGACATGGCCTCAGCGAAGGTAGGGGTGTTGAAGAGCTTGTAGTCAGACTTCCAGACACCATCCTTGGGGGCAAGGTCGGGGCGGTCCTGAACACCAACAGCGACGGTGACGACGAAAACTGTAGTTTGTTAGAGATGTTCCTGCTGGAGTTGATAATGAGACTTACTGGATGTGATCAGGGTGACGAGGCCAACCCAAGCAAGCCAACTGACTTTATCAAGGGTTCGAATCGAGGCGGTAACAAACGCGACAATACACGCAACAGCCACAAAGACAGCAGTGCAAGTACCGTGCATACTCAAGCTATTCAACGCGATTGAAATACCAAGCATAGCAGATCCCGCAATGCAAATCGTAAGAAGCGAGTATGAGATACCGTAAAACTCCCTTCCAAAGCGTCCAAACACAAGACCAGCTGCGTCATCGATGCCATAGACTTCAGGATGTCGCTGCTT
The DNA here is from genome assembly GCA_013759125.1 of Fusarium sp. NRRL 53293. Taxonomy (NCBI): domain Eukaryota; kingdom Fungi; phylum Ascomycota; class Sordariomycetes; order Hypocreales; family Nectriaceae; genus Fusarium; species Fusarium sp. NRRL 53293. The sequence goes on along the minus strand of JABSTN010000135.1, from coordinate 52,038 downwards.
GAACCGTCCGACGATGTAGTCTGACCACGTTGTGATGACGGCGATGCACAGCATGCAGATGATGCCGGGGATGAGACCGAGGGCGTCGAAGGAGGCAGGGATGGAGAGGACGCCGAGACCGATTTGGGACTTCATCATCAGGACTGAAGTTCCGAGCCAACCAACCTGCTCTCATTAGCTGTGTCTTCTGGAGTTGTATGTATCAAGTGACGTACGTTTCGGTAGTTGGGACCATCTTCGGTGATTGTTCCAAAGACAGCATCGTTGGTGACGCCGGCTTCTTCACCGTGATGCTTGGTAGGCTCAGGGGCCTGATTCTCCGAATCGTAATGGCTCATGATTGCAGTTCTTCCCTTCCTTTCACGAGTTGAACACAAGATGGATAGACAAAAGAGAAGGGGAACCCGAGGACTGGAGAGTCTGGGGCACGCTTATATATCTAGATGAGCCCCATTCTCATCTGGGGAAGGTATTTCTGTTCCCACACAACTACGTAAAAGAGTTTCGTTGGAACATTTGATCTGCTCTACCCCGAACTGACTCGCATCTCCGTTTATGGATCCCAGTGGATAACGTAAGAGATAGGGGAGTGAGTTCTTTGTTCACGAACGAGGCCCCATGGGGGGCAGAATGTGCTGAGCGGGCCGAGTTTGTAGCTTATCTCGAACGGGTCAATCATTGACTCTTCCTCTTTTTCAGCCGAGAAATACCGTCCCTCATCAAATTTTTCTGCAGAGTTTGTCCACACTTTTCCCCTTTTGTCAAGACGCACTAGACAGAGTCAGGTTAGCGGTTCCGCTTCTCCAAATCAGCCCGCGGCTATTCTCGCTCCAACTTTCACGACTCCAACTAAAAGCTTCCTTCATAATCTCGTGGACAAGGACTGTTTGTTCCTGGGGTGAAATGAAATCTCGGGGCCCCGGGTGGCAAGGGATGTTTTTTGTACGTAACAGACAGAGGAGAGAAACGTGGTTGTGGTATGATGGCAGTGTTGGGTGATTTTTCCCCAAGTTTTGGAGGGAGAGGGCGAAGTGCTCGGTGCGGAGAAGGCTCAGGTTACTCCAAGTCTTTGACGCCATATCCGCTGCTGCTGCTGCTTGGCTCGGCTTGACATGGGAGATTGTGCAGGCAGATTTCGGCACTTGACGCCGTCTCCACTTGAGGCTGCGGTCGGCCCGAGACTCGTTCGCTGAGTCCAGTTCTTACGGCCGCAGAAAGGGGATCAACATCACCATCATGATAATCAGTATCACTACTACCAACAAATATTGCAACACTATCTCTCCTCCTTGTTGAGCGAGTAAAGCTCAGTTCATGTTGATCTGACCATCCTTGAGCAAACCCATAAAAGCTATGAACACCCATCATCACCACATGTTTCCCATCCCCCTACCAGTGGAGTCATGCCTCAACGCAACGCACGCACTTCTAGACCCAACGGCGTTTGTACGTAAAAGAAACCACTTGATACATAATAACGTTGACCACATGTTTTCTTGGCGATTGTCGGTGATAAACAGCGCCCCATGGGGAATATGGAGTTGGTCTCCATTGTGAACCGTCGTGATGGCCAAGATCTTCAAACACTACGGAGTCCTCTACCTCTCTTGGATCTTGATGAAGCTTGAATCGTGAAACTGGGAATAGAATAAAAAATGTGGCTAGACCGCGTACAGGTTAAGCTTGTATTAGAAGTGAACTAAAATGATCGCCCCTTAAACCCAGGTTTATTGCCTCACCAGACCGAGTGAACGACCTACCCAACACAGAAAAGTCTGCTCCCTCCTTGAGAAAATAATGTCCCGTATTCTCCGTCGCTCGCATCATGTCGGGCTTACCGAGCCTGCAACCTCGGGTCCGCAGCCACACATGTCGAGTTTTTTTTCTTCCTACCGCCTTCCAGAAATTTTCTCAAGCGGCGCTAGCTGGTCTTCTAGAACAACTTTGCTTTTGCTATTGGTTCGGGCAATGCCCGCCATCGTGGCAGGGCGCGCCATATGCAAGGGCGCGATTCGATGACGATGTCGGACGTGACGTGACGCTACCCTAGAGAAGACATGTGGAATTGATCAGCAGTGACTGTTTCTGCTTTGTTGTTGTTCACATGGCTGGCTGTTGGCTGCATTCGTGATTGAGACTGAGTTCTGCTTGGCGAAGGATCGGCAGAGCTCATTTCTCTTGGAATGCTAAGCTATGAACTCCGAGCACTACGAAGGATCAGAACGGCTTAACGAAGATAAACGCCGTGTTATAGCAGCAAATTACCCATCCAATTGCATGCACAGACTGTAAGGCTGATTGATCCAGCTCTTGGCCGTTCTTAAAAAGGACAATTACCCATTTTGTCCATTCGTATACAGCGCAAAGGCCAACACTTGATTTTAGTATCTAGACTAATAAATGCCTCGAAGCATTGGTAATCAGATAAATGAATACCAGGATCTAGACTCTTGTTGGTAGTTTTTACGTCCATACTGATAGGTATGCTAACAAAATGGGCCGATTTCTCTTCCCCACCTACGTCCGTGACCCAGAAATGTTCGACGCTCCTTTTTTTCTCCATCAAGGGCAAGGATATGGGCGGTTGTTATCAATCGTCTAGAATCTGACCTGAAACAGTGCTATCAGTGGTTATTTCCGATTGCAGAGGCATGTCAGACTGGTTGCTTCACCAGCTCCGCAAGCGCGGCCGGGGCATTTCGACCTTCGGTGAAAATGAGCATGGAAGGATTGCAGTGGATGTTTCGCGATGTGGTCGCGTTGCCCAGCTCGTTTCAGCTACAAGGCTGGTGAGGTGCACGTTGTGAACTTGGTTCATGGTGATGTTTCTTGAGGAGTGCAGACTGATGGTGTTGTCGGGTATCTCGGACCCCGTACCAAAGACTGGGAAAAGCGACAGAGAATTATGGAGATCGAAATATGTGAACCGGGTCCATTGATGGTCTGCGATGACAATGTCGATCAATGAGGGAGGGCCAAGTAATGTTTCAGAATGGTTGTCCTACCCTACGCCTGCATTGCGAATACGATTGTGAACTGAAGTCAATATCATGTTGGCGGTTTGCATGTCGTAGAGGAAATAGTAGAGAAACTGATCGAAAAGTGAGAAATTTGGATGACACGCGTAATGAATCAACAACGGTCTTTAGCAAAATCGGGGATCACTAGTCATGACGTCAAGTCTGTTCAACGCTAAACCTGCCAGTGTCTCCAGTATCTCGAACAACGCGACAGCGCAATAGCAACTTCTAGCTTGACGCTCAAAATCTCCTCAACCCCCAGAAATCTACAAAATGAGTGATGCCAAGAAACCAGAAGCAAAGCCTGTACCAAAGGACCATCGATGGATCCTCTTCGTCTCAGGCCCGACAGCATCCGGCAAAACATCAGTCGCCAAATTCATAGCAGAGAAGCTCAATCTCAAATTCGTCGAAGGCGATGATGTCTGTGCCCTCCCATCTTCTCTGCAACTTACTAACAGTCTCACAGTTCCATCCAAAAACCAACATCGAGAAAATGAGCCACGGCCAACCCCTCACCGACGAGGACCGCTTCGGCTGGCTACAAGCTCTGCATGAACACGCCACGCACCATCCCATCGGTCCAGGAACAGAACACCTCGTCGTTACCTGCTCAGCACTCAAGCGCCAATACCGCGACATGCTACGTGAAGGTTCTGACAAAGCTGGTGATTTGCGTGTGCACTTCTTACATCTTGATGCGCCGGAGGAAGTGCTCACGAAGCGTGCTGCTGCGAGGAAGGGGCATTTTGCGGGACCTGCGCTTGTGCATAGTCAGTTTGAGGCTTTGGAGAGGCCGACGGAGGATGAGAGGGATGTTTTGATTGTTAGTGTTGATCAGTCGGTTGAGGATGTTCAGAGGGAGGCGTTGGGGAGGGTGAAGGAGCTGTTGGATGATGATCTTGAGTGAGCGGACGGAGACTATCTGAAAGCATGTTAGGTTGTAGCTAGCGAGGAGAACTTTCAGCAGTACAACTTGGACTTACTTATTGGTTTGGGAGTCTAAGGCTTTGTATTTTCAAACTCTTCCAAGTGCCCCAATACTACTGCACAAGAGTACATCAACCACTACGCTTTGTATTTAGAAATCGCAATTTATCGAGGAGGTTATAATAGGTTCTAAGACTATCTTCCAATCGGGTACATAAGGGCAACATCCTATCAAAACTCAGGTTACTGTCAAGTCTCAGAACCTCAACAGTCAACCCCAAAACAACGCCTCACCTCACTTCCAACCGTCACTTCCCCAGAGCAGTGACTAAAACAAATACTTGATTATATGCAAAAAAAACCTCAATCCACCTTAATATCATGCCGCGCTTGGTGCATCCATCGCGAAGCAACGCATCCACCCCTTGTTTCTGGCGCATAGTGATGGATGCAACACGCACGATATGATATAAAGGCGGATTCAAGTTTGGCAAAAACTTACATACAACAGCGGGGATTCGCTGGTCGTCACCGACCCAACTACTAGTCCGCCGGTTAGTGGCTTGACTATGGGAGAGCAGACGGGATCCCGTATTTTCCACTACCTATGGTCGTATGTGACAGTGATGCAGGAGTGCCAGCTTATATCCTGGAGCGAAACAGATTACCAGCGCGGTCGCGCATCTCCTACCCAACTCCCCCATGTGAGGTGACAGAACCAATGCGCTAAAATAAAGCTTGCACCTCTACTCTGTAGTATTCTGCACGGCAGGGACGTAGCCTTGACCTTTCGCACTGGAGCAAAAAGCAATATGCTCAATTCTTAGGAAATATATCCCCTATGGTAAGCGTGCGTGCCGGCGTGTCACGCACCACAAAACGACAAAAACGAGATGGTTGCAAGCGAGCTGGTTCGTGCAGTGCAGCCGGATCACTAAAGCCGTGCGCTGTCAGGTTGCGGGAGCGCTGACAAATTGGGTTTGCGCCTGAAGCTTGCACCAATTAGAACACAGGTTTCGTGGTCTAACGGTTATGACTGCGGATTCTGATTCCGCCAGCGAGGGTTCGACTCCCTCCGAGACCTTTCCTTTTGCTCTTCCGCACAATGTCCTTCTTTTTACTTTTTCATTCTTTCTTTTATGAAATATCCCTACGAGATGAACTTGGTCTTCTGAGTCTGGTATATAATCTGTAGTATTTGGGAGCCCTAGTATAATTTGGCATAATCGCCATCCTGTGTTAGTATTGCGAAGTCGACCATGGTGATAATTGAGAGCATAAGGATATCTAGAAGCTGGCACTGACGAAGATATGCTGGTTCAACAGATACATTGAATTGGGCTCGTTGGAGTCTTATGTAAGGGGATTGAGAAGAAGCGAAAACAGAGAATTCACAGGAGCTCTAGCATTAATTCCCTAAAGCAGTTCAACAACCTTCGGTAGTCTTTGAATCCAGATATGGTCAGGCAGTGGGCTTAATCGAACATATTGCAACCCCCGGATGATCAAGGCCCTGTTTGCGTCATCTCCTTCATTGTTCTTGGAGAACACTGTTACTATTATGAGGCGCTATGGATAGATAACAACGCCGGACCAGTTCGCCTCTCATTTCTCCAGCTCTTATGGCTTCCGAAAGTTGGGAGAATTCTTTCCAGTCTAGACTTGTAAGTTGTCTCAGAAATGGTGCAAGATAAGACGAACGCTCGCAAGGAGTTGACAAAAGAGATCCAACAGGAGAAAAGGCTTACAGTGGTGGCATTTACTACTCAATTGGCATCTTGCAAGTTTATGTAAAGGTCAAGGCTATAAAACTACGGACCGTCTTCACTTGTTGATGCTCTTCGCACAGGGAGCCATTTCTCTGTGTTCAGGGCCTCCCATCTATCAACTCCGAATTTCACATTTGAACGACTTTGGATACTTTCATGCCGATCTGACGCAGCAAGACTGCCGTCTTGGCGGACTGACTTGTATAGGTATTGGTATTTGCAAGACTGGAGACCACGATAACTTCTCGAACAAAAGACTGTGGCTAGCTACTATGATGCATGACGCCAAGAGTGTCTGTAGCATGCGGTGAGAAGCCAAGCCTGTGAAACAAGAATATTCGAGAAAACCCAACACAAACACGCAGCAAGGCAATAAAACGATCCACAGATACCCGTATCTCAGAAACTCCGGCCAAGAACAATCCAAAATTTCATCCTTGCCTCCAAGGAAGAGTCATGGATACGTAGTATTGAGTACTTGATTCAGCCAACAACCCTTATAAGAACAGAAAGATCCAGGAACATCACACCCTCAAAGGGGGCAACTGGCTCGATCTTGAGATCGCGACCCAATTTAAGCGGTTGACAGGCCCGCAATTAAGTGATTTTAGCGGCGAAACCGTGCGGCTCAAGAGTCCACACTTGGAGAGAAACCTCCGGTTGACGTTAGAGTGGAGGACAAACGTCATTATTGTTACAGTTGCTTCACTTGTACCTGAATCATATAAAAGCTCGAAATCCAGATTTTACATTGGAAATGAGCAAGAACTTACCGAGTTTGAGCGCTTACCATGACTGGACAACAAGAACAGAATCATGATTATTTCTCGAAACCTACGACGCCCTCAACGCCGGGACAGGTGCATCTTGGGAACGTCGCAAGCAGAATCCCCAGCACTATCTCCGACAGGGAAACAGGACAACCTGATCCTGCAAAGTCGACACACTCAAGACGGCGTGGACTTCATGGATTGCCATCTAGTTTCATGTCGCGAATGAGCAAGCGACCAATCAACTCAAGACGCTTTACAAGAATGTCCAGCGGGCACAGTACAACGCGCCCTACAGTACAACAACATGTATCCCAGTATCATACATATGCCCCTGCCGAAGAGGGCTACTATGAGGAGAATCCTTGGTTCGGCGAGGCAGGCAAGAAGCCTATCTTCAGTCTTGGAAAACCTCTTCCCCACCGTGTTCGCCGCAAGGTGTTGAAACCGATCAGACCAGATGGAAAGGTCGATGAGGAAATGGCCATCGTCAAAGAGGACTCTGAAGATACACCCGCAGGCTATGCCTCGCGCACCACTTCAGGTCAACCATACCGAATGCACACTCAAACCAGTATCGCATCACGAGACATGCAGAATCAGCAGAGTCGAACAACAGCAGCTGGAGTTGCGCATAACGAAAAGCGCAACGATGCAGGGCAGCCGGTATTTGACTACATCCCTGGTCAAGCCACGCCCGTAGCAACACCTTCGCATCGCGACCCTACATCGAGAGTCGCTTCTCACCAACAGAGCAACAATCAGCCAGATTTTAAAATTGACAGTGAACCTTTGGGTCAGCAGGAGAAGCCGGAGGTTGAAGCTGGTGAGACGGATCCGAATGAGATGAGAAACTGGTGGGCTAGGATAAGAGCGAAGCACCCTGAGCCACTTGCTGAATTCCTTGCTACTTCTGTTGCCATTTTTCTAGGTCTCACTGGTACTCTGTCTGTGAATCTCTCGGCAAAGCAGTCACAATCTTATGGAACTTACGAGACTTCTTGTTGGGCATGGGGTTTCGCATGGATGTTTGGCATTTATCTCGGCGGCGGCGTGTCAGGCGCACACATGAACCCAGCCATTTCCATTTCTCTATCACTGTTCCGTGGTTTTCCATGGCGGCAGTGTATCATCTACATCATTGCCCAATTCATCGCCAGCATCGTCGCCGGAGCACTGGCGTACGGCATCTACGCCGACTCAATTCACTACGTCGATCCCGAAATGGACGGCATGTCAAAAACATTCTTCTCAACACCTCGAGAATGGGTATCCCTCCAATCAGCTTTCTTCAACCAAGTCGTCGGCAGCGCCATCATGATGATTGCAGTCTTCGCACTAGGTGATGATCAGAACAACCCGCCCGGTGCTGGCATGCATGCTCTGGTGCTCGGCTTTCTGGTGACTACCCTCAAGTTCACTCTCGGTTATAACACTGGATCTGCGCTAAACCCTGCCTCCGATTTTGGGCCGAGAGTCGTTGCGTATGCGGTTGGATATCGTGGGTCGAATGTGTTTCATAGCGGATGGTGGTTCTACGGGCCTTGGGCAGCGACGTTGATAGGGTCAGTAGTTGGATGTGCGCTGTATGATGGGTTTGTGTTTGTTGGGAGTGAGAGTCCGATCAACTTTCGGTTTAGCAAGGAGATTAAACATAGGGCAAATAAGTTATTTAGAGATTAGACTCGCTGTAGATATATACTATGTTTCATTCCCATCAACTGCCACGTTCATTTCGGTCTGCGGGTCCATCCCTTTGTCCGCACATTATTAGACCCCGATTTCAAGTAATGTTCTGATGCATGTGGCTGGTAGAAGTACCCAATGTCAGACACCCTCCCTGGCGCCAGCACTGCTCTTACGTTCCATGGCTTCCTCATTCCTGAACTCATACACTCTACCCTCATGCTCGTCCTCAACTAGCCAAGCTCTGATCTTATGATCTCTTCTGCCACCTTTCAGGCTCACGCTCTTCGTTGCGACTGCAATTGACGAGAAAGTAACCTCCCGTAACTCCTCAACTCCATCTTGCCTCATAGCCTGCATCCCGTACGCCACGCCCACAGCTACAATGACAAACGAAACAGCATATACACTAACAAGAATCTTTCTCCGATAGAAGAAAAATCCCGCCGTTGTTCTTCTGATGCAAGGATACTCCGTCCCGTTCTTCATAGGCCTGGTCCCAGACGGTTTATCTGGATTCGCTGCCCATGACACCATAAGCAACTGCGTGTCCGACAGCAGCGAAATGAGCAAATTCTCATACAACCTCTGTATCTGGTTCTCGAAATTAGGTACAGGCAGAAACTCATGCCGTCCGACCAACTTCGATGTCATGATCTCGGTACTCTTCCCTCTATCGGGAAGCGACAGGCCTCCATGCAGTAATTGTCGTAACTTTAGCCCAAGCGAATGAAATGCGGCGATGCGTTGATAGTTTCTCCAATCTTTGGGGTACACGTAGTTCTCTTGTGGTTCCGCGACAGTCTTGTCCAACGTCCCGTCGTCAGCTGAGTCGTCCACGTATGTCGTATTGATGACCTTGCGCCGATACTCCCGATTCGTAACGTTGTACGACTGGAAGCCCCGCGTGTATGTCAGATTGACTGTGTAATCGACCTGCCAGTGCTCGCAAGCCGAAATAATAGGTGCGAAGTCTGTGTCCCATCCTTTCTGGCTGCTATTTTCAGCGTGTCTGACCAGTACGTCGTCGACAGTAACATAGCCTAGCCATATGATGGGCTCTGTCCTGAAAGCACCAAGATTCTCAGGGAATGGAAGTGTCTGCAATGGTCGATTGAAGTATCGCTCGTGCTCAATCTGGTTTTCTGCGTAGTCTCCCTCGTCGGCAACACAGTTGTAAGTATTCCAACCTTCGGGAATCATCCTGCTCATGTTGAACGGGGCATCCCTACCGTTGAACTGCTTAACCGTCGAATTGGTGCCGTTGGCGAGTTGCTCACACTTATATCCTGGGCCATTGAAGTAGATAACCGTTGAGCAGTCATATCCTTCCCCGCAGATCTCATCAGCGACTTCGTCTCGCTGCAGTGCCTGCCCCCCTGTCAGGACTCTGTTAGCAATCTCTTCAAGGTAAGCACTTGGGCTAATCCAAAAGTCAAAGACATCAGGGCCCTCCTCATCTGGTAAGGTATCGTTGTACCATGACACTCTGCCACCTTGCAGTATCTCATCGCCCTCTGCCTTTCTCCTGTGAGTCCACTTCTTTTTCGCCTCGTGGTTGAAGTTGAGGGTCCGGACATTATGGCATGTCCTATCCACCTGGTTGTCGACGTTCAGAGTCGCTGAGGTGAAGATCACCACGAGTGGCGATATCCACATGTAAAGAGCGAGAAGCATTACAAACCATGACTTTTTCCATGCCTCGGCGTTGAGAAGTTCGATGGCGTTGTGTGCCGCACCAAAGAGCGAGTCAACTGCATGCACGGAGAAGTTCCGATGAGCGACGGATGTCCAAGCGATCTGTTGGTAAGCTAGAGAGACCGCAATAGCAGAGTTTGCTTTTGATACAAAGGCAAGAGACTGCCCGAGCCGAAGCCACCAGATTTGATTCTTTGCTTCTTTACCGGAAAGTTGCTTGTTGAGCGTGTCGTGACCAACAGCCGCTGCGATACCGAAGGCGAGGCATGCGAACATGAGCCATCTGCTCCTGAGAATATTTGACCAAGTTGAGGAGCAGTGTGAGTCGTTAGATGTGGTTGATTCATTGGGTTCTTGATTGGCACTCAGAAGGCTAGTCTTGCTGGTAGTTGTGGCCTGCCAGGCTGGAGGAGTTGAAAAGTGGAATGATGGAGAATGCTGGCTTGAGCTAGCTTCGGATGGAGACCAGGTTGATACTGATCTGACGTCTTTTCTCTGGTCAGATTCCAGTGGACGAGAGACAAAATCCTCCATCTTGAACGGATCTCAACCTGGTGGGAGAGCTGAAGAGGAAAGATCTACATGGATCATGGGTTGCTGCGTAGGTAGGATCAAGACCCAGAAGAAATTTTAAATCACATTGTGGTAAGCTTGTGGCTGCGGGTCGTGGCTTTGAGGATGTTAGGTCAGGCTGATACGTACGGGCTGTATACCCGACTCAACATTTGGCTCAGCTTCGGCCCCTCTTTATCTGACTTGCAGATGAATACGAGAGTGACGAAATGTGATCGTGGCAGTTCATGGAACACAGCAGGAAGAGGCTGCTAACTGGGCGCGGAGCCATCTTCGGGACACGTTATTGCAACTATTCTTAGGGTTCATGGGTTACACAGAACGGTTGGCAAGGCATTCAGCCCCAGTGCGGTTTGCCCCCTCTGTGAAATACGCCCGGCTCCGGAGAACATGACGTTTCACAACACTTCGTGTGACCTGAGATAAGAGCAACAGCGACTACGTATCGGAACAAACCGTTGCCATAGCCTCAACAAGGCATTCTTTTATTAGTTTGACAACGTTTCTTTCTCAGAACGCATCGCTTGCGCCTCGATGCCAGCACAGCCAGACTACGCGGTGCCTTGGAATGGTCAAAATCCCCAGCCAACTCCTTCAACTTTTCCACCAGCCTCTTCGATATCTCTCCATCAACATCTGCCCACGTACCTGTCACAACTTTAGATCAGTTCCACCAACTTGTAATACACCTCGCAAGTTATGAACTTTTGCCTCCAGAACTTCAGGAAGTGCCTTGTTGACGTGACCAGACAGGTTGTTTAGAAAGGCTTCATCATCCTCATTATCCTTGGAGATCTCCCACAAATTGCGTGGCTACTCCCAGTCTTCTGCGACGTCGGAGGGGTAGGCCTGGACTCTGCCAACCCATTCGCTATGTACGACGTCGGCAGGGCCACTTTTGACCTTGCGGAAGGACCAGAGAACTGTATTTATCAGCATTTCTTTTCAGGTTCAAGCTATCAGAGATCGCATGCCACAATCAGAATCTGAACCTTAGTTCCCGTCAAGAAGCATCGGTCCACCCTTCTGATATGGCGAGTAGGCGTCCAGAGGTCGATTGCATAGAAGCTGCTGGTAGTGTAGACCAACGCGATATCAGCTGAAGGAGCGATACCAGATATGAGCGCCGAAGGCGAGAAGGCTACCTGTTCAATAAAATCGAAGTGGTTATCTGGGTTCTCGTTCAATACAAGCTTTCCGACGGGGGTAACAGGGTAGTCCTTGTGGGGCCAGATTTGGTGATGTTGAAGATGCTCCACTTGTAAGTCTCTACCTCTTTGGGGTCCATGACCTGAGTATACATAGTCCATGTGGAATAATCCCCTCTCTCAATAGAGTTATACATATCCTTGACGTGATATATAAATCCTGACTCGATAATAGCTACTCGTCCCATGCAACCCCAATTCTAGTTATGTCGAGCTTCCATGGGCTCCGTGTTCAAACTATCGTCCCAGCAGCGAACAACGAGTTCGGTCTAGCTAGCCCTCGTGGCCGCAGGGGACTTTGCTGGTGAAGGTCCCCAGGCGAGTTTGTGCTTGGGAGAGAGGATGTCGATCGGTACGGCGTACAATGCGTAGCCGCCATCGGAGGATATTCCTACACGTTCGGGCCAGCGGCCTCCGCCTGACTATGCCCAGCCTTGAAGGGTCAGTAACTTCTCGGGAACACGCAACGGGAGACCCACCCTTGGCTTCGATCTCACCATCCTGGACAACAACTTCCTTGTTCCAAGGAGACATGATGGCGCTGCTCACCGGCATCTCCTGGAGCTGATCTCCCACTGCTTTATGGTAAATAATCATCCCAGGCAGTAAGTAATGATGCAGCTTACTCGTGGGCTGTTGGTTATGCTTTCCAGTCCGCTGCTGAAAGTACAGATACTCCCTGCTCTGTACCGGCGCAAGACTCGGTTTCTCAATCGCCTTGATCCGATGAACTCAAAAACAACAGCTGACAACGGGAAACCGCGGATTTTTGGCAATGGCTTGTCGATCGTCTCCCAAGCCAACTCAACCTCGTTGGCCTTGACCTTGGACCACAGCACCAACATGACGTATTTCATGCACTGGCCTCCTTTGAAATACGTATTCGCGCCGGAGAGTTCGAGATTCTTGGCACCGTCCATCAGACTGCCGCAGTACTTGGTATCTTTCTGCAGACTGACGCTTGTCCACTTCGCTGTACCTCTACCGCCTTCAGCCCAAGGGGCGTTGATCCTTTCGTTGCCTTCGCCTGGATATTCGACGATTTTCTTGAAGCGACGAGCACCGCTGCACTGAATGGTCACGAGTTTGCCAACTCTTGGAAAGAGGGATTCGTTTTGAAAGTCTGCAAGGATGAGTGTTTTGCGGTCGTTGACGAGCCTATCGAGAAGGATGTCGTAGGCGCTTGTATCGATGTCGGGGATACCGCCGTGATTTTGGACGAAATGGAGCTCGTTTGGCATGATGTAGTCTTTGGTCAGGAGGTTTTTAGGCACTTCTCCGTTGCAAGGAAACTCAAGTAGATGGAGCATTTCTGGGTGTTTTTCCTGTGGCAGTCAGTCATAGCCTAATGTTCATTCGCTCAAATGACAATTCACCTTGAGAACATTCTCCCAACTGATCTGCTGTGCCTGGTCCAAAACTCCCCGGAATCCCATCTCTTACCCTCAAGAACGGGGTTCGTTGCTGAAAGAAGTTCTAGTTGTAATTTAGGTGGAGGGGGAATGTGAAGCGCGAAAAGCGCTGGTGAGCCTTGGCTTTCTTCTGTGGGTAGTCTTCCAACTCAACATAACTTCTCCAACCGGGGCGCTCATCTTGAACGTCGAGATCCGGGTCCTCAGGGATATCAGGACCCTTGAGTTCTTCGTGGTCAGTTGGGTTGAGCTGAAACCCATAACGGAACTTGAACTGAAGTTCTAGTGGCGGGGGTCCGACCGTGCATCCTGTTGATCAAGCGTTGTAACAATGTGTTGCAGCGTTTCGATGCAACGACTCCGGCTGACGAATTTGTGCTTCGGGGAATATGCCCCAGTCACAGGGTCATTGACGTCGTTGATGTGCCGACATTCCCGCAAAACCGAGCTCAATGAAGAAACCACGATTGCGAAAAACGAAATTTATAGAATCTGATACCGACCGGTGACAACTTGTTAACCTATCGCCTTTGTTTGCGAACTTGGCGTTTGTCTAGCGCTTTCTGGGGTTGCTACACAAGCGCCGCGCCCGAGACAGTCTTTGACGGCGTGCCCCGAACCTCACTGAGACGAAACGAACTTGTCAAAAATCTATAAAAAGAAATCAATCACATGTCCCTCACCAAAAATTCCAACCGTCCAGACCAATCCTCGCCGTGGCGAACCCCGAAACCAGTGACGATCCCGCCCGCTTTAAAACCATTCACATTCCTGTCAAGCACGCTACGCAACAGCCCAGCCACAGCAGAATTCCGATCTTTTACCAAAACCGGGATTTGAGGAATGCGATTTTCAGGGACGGGACCTTGCTTTATCTATTTTTTTGGTAACGCGTGGCGCTGGCGGTATGCAGGAACAGATCGTGGGATGGCGTAACGGTTAACGGCAGAGCACTGGTCTAATTAAATTGCTTTCCTTTGAGAACTTTTAGACCAGTTAAGGTATCGATTGTAATTGATGTTTTTGGTTTGGTTCATTATTGATAGCTCAACGGTGAATTTGCTCTGGAAAGCTAGTGAACACAGTGACTGGTCATCGCACAATCTGCTCTGCGATCGCTTCAATTGTTCTAGGCCAAAGGCCTTTGATCACGCAGCACTTGCGCTACCCTACAATCGATCTCTCAACTGACCGTGAGTATTTTGTACTGTTATGAGACACTGCAGAAAGGGCCCCGCGGTCATTCCGTGGTATTCCCAGCCCTGGCGGCCATTGTCACTGACGCATGTCTCACATCCAGCCATCTGAATCAATGTGTTCGCCAGCAAAACACCACTCCAACTACGTAACATCAGAGCCTCACGATACTACCGATTATCCAGTTTCAAGTTCAAAATCATGGAAAATCCACTTCCAGCCATTCTAAATAACTCACGGTGTCAAAAAGTCTTATCCCTCTATCCCCCGTGATGCAGGCTCACCCATCACCGTGTCTCAATCACGCAGGATATGACCAGTTCCCAACCACTCTGAAACTTGTGCTCCCACTGAATAACACACTGAATAACTCACTGTAGGACAGTGATGCACGCTGAAGTTTTGTTGCGGCTGGTTTTGTCTCTCCCTTCACCTCCCTTGGCGAGGGCACGTTCTAGCCCGCGGCACTAACACGAACCCGCAATCCTCCCTAGTTCTCGACTGACCTCTCAACCTTGGCACGTCAAAACCAATATTGCACGTCCTCAAAAATGTATAAAACTAATCGAAAGCCTCACCGTTTTCCCATCGATTCATTCTCATCACACATTCTTCTACATACATAACAACAGCCTCTTGGCTTTTCCCTTTCTTCTTTACCCCTTCAAAACACTAAACTCTCCTTATCATCATGAAGCTCTTCAACGCCTTTGCTACAGCGCTCAGTCTAGCTGGTCTAGCCCGAGCCCACATGGAGATGACATATCCTCCCCCCTTCAAGAGTAAATACAACCCCTACGCCGGACAGGACATCGACTACAGCATGACCTCGCCTCTCAACGCCGACGGAAGCAACTTTCCCTGCAAGGGATACAACTCTCTTTATGGCACCGCTGCAGGTGCACCTACCGCTACGTGGCAGGCTGGCAAGTCGTACAGTATCAGCATCGCTGGCGGTGCAGACCACGGAGGCGGCAGTTGCCAGGTCTCACTCTCTTTTGATCGCGGCAAGACTTGGGTCGTTATTCAGTCGTGGATTGGAAACTGCCCCAAGGCGCCGACTTCGAACTTTCAGTTTACTCTTCCGGTTGACACACCAGCCGGAGAGGCCCTTTTCGCTTGGACTTGGTTTAACAGGATTGGAAACCGCGAGATGTACATGAACTGCGCGGCTATCACGGTCAAGGCTGGAAGTGGAACACCAAAGACAGCACTCAAGAAGCGACCTGCTATGTTTGTCGCCAACGTCGGAAATGGATGCGGAACTACTGAGATGGTTGACCTCATGTTTCCTAACCCGGGACCTGATGTTGACCTCACTTCGACCAACACTGGACCGCCGGTCGGTAAGTGTGCTGCTGGACCAGGAGTTCAGCTTCCATCTGCTTCTCCCTCTCCGACAAAGACAACTACAACAAAGAAGCCGACTACGACTAATCCACCAGTGAAGTCTACAGCGTAAGTGGTTTCCTCTCTTTGCTTGATCTTGCTAACATGTTTCACAGCCCTGGAGGTGTTTTCATCACTGTTCCTTCTCCTTCAACCACCAAGAAGACGACCAAGACGACACTCAAGTCGACAACCCGGAAGACAAGCACCACGACATCGATCAAACCCGCGCCGACAAAACCCGCCGCCGGCGTCATCACCCCCGGTACAGCTTGTAAGCCCGAGGGCTACTGGAACTGCATCAAGACAGGAACTGCCTTCCAGCGATGCGCTTCAGGGACTTGGTCGGTTGCGATGGCTGTTGCGCCTGGAACAAGATGCGTGCCAGGGCAGAGCATGGAATTCACTATCGAGTATGCCTGATTATGATTTGCACTCTTTTTTCTTTGCAACGCAATGTTTCTTATGTTTTATACCTAAAGTAGAAGATAGAGAATGAGCTCATGAAATGAAAATGCAGTTACTTTCCTTAATCAGCCTGAATACATCACATGTCCCACTGTGCAAAAAAATCTCCGACGTTATCGTCAAGGGTCCTGCGCCATTTTCCACGCGATGGATGCGGGGCTTGAAAATCACCCGAGTCCACCTTTTCTCAAAATTACTACGCTTCTCGTAGCGGAACATTCGGGTAATAGCGCTAAAACTTCAACTCTTTGATCATGGCGGAACCAGTGACTACGACGCAAGAACCCATTGAGCCTATTGCCGCGCATGAGAGGGCGGAGGTGGAGGATGAGTTTGAGACGTCGGATTTCGACTCGGCGACTTTGTCGTCCAGTTCGACGAGTCTGAACACGAGTATTTATCAGCATGCTTTTGAGAATGGAAGACGGGTGAGTTGGACGGCTTGGCAAGGTGATAAATGTGCTGATTTGGGATAGTATCATCAATATCGCCATGGAACGTGAGAAACCTGGAAGTACATGTCGTAATGGATTGCTGATATGAACAGGTATCCGATCCCTAATGACGATGCGGAGCAGAACCGCGACGATATGAAGCACGCCATGATGCTAGAGCTCACCAAGTAGGAACAGTCATTGGATCATGCGACGACCGAGGCACTGACATTTCAAGTGGCAACCTGTTCTTCTCGCCCATCGTGAAAAATCCCCAGAAGATAATTGATCTCGCAACCGGCACCGGAATCTGGGCGATCGACGGTAGGTCAGACCGCTCTTTTGCAGGATCTCAATACTCACTATCCAAGTCGCCGATAAGTTCCCCAGCGCATCTGTAGTAGGAGTCGATCTCAGCCCCATCCAACCCTCATGGGTCCCCCCGAATCTCAAGTTTCTCGTCGACGACATCGAAGACGAGTGGATGCACGGCGGTGACTTTGACTTTGTGCACATGCGCTGCATCAGCCCCTGGCTGAAAGACGAAGTCAAGGTTCTGCGTCAAGCACATGAGTACGTTCACCCTTCTCCCCATCTGTATTCTCATCTCACATGCCGCAGTCACATGAAACCTGGCGCCTGGATCGAAATCCAAGAACTCGACGCCCGCGCCAACTGCGACGACGGCTCCCTAGCCCCCGATGCCCCTCTCGCCAAATTCTTCGACACCGCTGAGCAAGCCGTAGCCAGCTTCGGCATGAAGTTTCGCGCGGGTGAGAACTTGCGCGAACCTCTTGAGAAAGCTGGCTTCACCAACGTATCTTGCAAGGTCCTGAAGGTCCCCATCGGAACATGGGCAAAGGTAGGCACCCCAGACAGTTGATACGAATAATCTGACTCTCGGTAGGACAAGAAGCTTCGCCTCATCGGTTTGTACCTAAAGACCGCGGTCAGCGACATGTTTGGTGCGATGGCTGCTAAGCCCCTGCGCAAGATCTTGGGGCCTGAAGAGATAGAGGTATTCTTGGCTGATGCGAGAAAGGATTTGAATAATGTGGATATTCATTCCTATGAGAAGTATTACTTTTGGATGGGACAGAAGGCCGAATTGTAGATAATTTGGATAGTTAGTTGCAAGAACACGCCTTGAGAACAATGTGTGTGCCTTCCGGTTTGCCTGTGTCCGCGCGTTCCTGGGGTGATACTAGTAAAGAAAGACAAGATCACCTCTGGCTTCAATTCTAAAGGCGCTTTGTTTTTATTTTTTTGGACGAAGTAAGGGCAAAAGAAATCGCAAGATCATCCCAGGGTCTCTTCGAGACGAGTGGCTCGAGGTCTTGGCATCTTTCAGCCTCACGCAATGGAAACCCCGCATCTCACAATTGTATTCTTTGTGAGAACGACATCAATACCCAGCGACTTGACAACTAAGTATAAATCCTATTGAAGTAAGCTGCACGATTGATACATCACTTGTCAGATCTGACGCACATTAGAATAATCTTGACATATTTTCCGGGGTATAAACAGGCTACTTCTATTCACCTATTATGACTTCAACTAAACTGCAACAATTCTTCAGCCAACTGCAACAATTCTCCAGGGTCATCAATCTTTTCCCACAGACAAAGCTTACCGGTGTCATTAATCTGATCGCTGCATTTGTTCTCAACGCTTTATTATTTCGCAAGTCTGTCAAAGGAAGAGAAGGACTTCTTGACAGGCAGAAATGGAAGAACAGTGTTCGCCTTGATCCAAGTGGAAAGCGACTGTACGGGGTTTGCGATATTGCACTTGAAGGAGAGTCGCGCTGGAAATATCTCCATAACCTCGAAGTAGAAACCACAATCCAAGGCGAGACGGCACATCATCTACCTTTGCACAGCAATCAGAGCATACGCCTGACGGTGACAGAAGAAGGATCTGATGGTCCTGAGGACACGTTCGCAGTCGCCGCGGGGTTCATGCAGCTTTCTAGGGGATGGCAACAGGCTCTTCCATACGCCTCATATCATGTCACCACGTATGAGACATCATGCCCAGTTAAAACCACAAGACAAATTGTGGTTTGGGAAGAAGATCAGAAGAAATGCGGTAAGTAATGCTCAACCACTCGGACATCGTCTAACTCCATCAGCTCACGTCACATGCAATACATACGCTCGAGAACAGCCCAAAGATGGGTTCCCAGACTTCTATTCCGCAAAGAAAATCAGGTTGGAAATCCAGTTTTTAGATGCATCTTACGTCACCGTTCGATCCAAGGATAACTGGAAGCAAACGTTTCTCCTGCAGTTCCACCATGCATGCCTGAAACTCTTTATCGAATTCCTCAACATCTTAGAAACTGATGACATCGGCCGCGCAGATCATGCAGCCACAGACCCCAGCAAAGCCGAGCTTCGGCAATGGAACTTGAAGACAATCATCAAGCGGTCGTACGAATATCGAGACCTTGCAGAGATGGGTCGTAGATTGATATCCACCACGGAATCTCTGACTGATGTTGTGAGATCGATGTCTCCGGTCGTTGACACACCACTTCATACGAATAAATTCATGGCCATTGGCATGGAATTGCGAGGGCTCTGTCGGGAGGCAAACGAGCAACTCCAGAACTTCTCAGATCGACTTGATCACGATCTTAAATACCTTGAACTCGCGCGGAACATTAACCAGAACAGGGGTGTCCAGCAACTTACCCTCTTGGCCACAATATTCATGCCTTTATCGCTCGCGGCTGGTATTTTGAGCATGCAAACGAGGTTCAAAGATCTAGGAAGACTGCTGTACGACTTCTTTGGCGTGGTAGTGCTTCTCGCTACTGCCGTTCTAATCATCATGATCCTGTTGGGTCTTGTGGCCGGTATGCAAGAGTTAGACAGTAAATTTCTTCGGAATGAATCGTATAGAGAAAGCTTCCGAGGCAAGCTTCTGTTAACGGTCAACATCGGATTCTTTGTCTTTGGATGCCTGGTACTGTCATCTTTCTTGGTTGGAATGTTTAAAGACGTTTCGCTCGGTGCGAAGATACTAGGATATGGCGTTGCAGCGATATGTGGTGTATGGATGATTATATTTCTGTCGGCTGTTGGGATGTTTCTGGCAATTTATTGGCTGATGAATTGACGAGGGATTACCAGTAGAAGGGGATCAAGGGCATGAACAGGAGCAGAGGATTGGTGGTTCATTTCATGGAGGTTGTTTTTTAGGGTTTGCTTGAACATGTCAACATTAGAATGAACAAAAATGAAGTGGAACAAAGATTTAACGCCCCTGTATTACCTCGACAGGTGCATGGGCTGCTCCCATCTTTCACACTGATACAATTCAGGAGGAACTAATGCACCTGGCAGATATTTAGCCCCATTTATCTGGCTATTCATGCCCCAACATGTTTAGTAACAAAAGGTCAGTGCCGCATCCCACCTCTCTTGTGTTTTTGCAACCTTCACCACTTCCTTCACTCGCACATCACAAAGATTTTATTTTTCACCATCCACGAAAGCAAACCACAGCGTCACCTTAGAAGTCGAACGTTCTCCAGTACTCAAGTAAGTCCTTCTCAAATCTTTCGTTGTTCCTTCTCTAACCTCTCAGAGTAAGACGCACACGATGTCTTTTCTAGATAGCATGTCAGGCATGCTACTGCACCAAATTTTGTGCACCGAGCACAGGCCTCAGCGTCCCCTTCATCTTGAAGACCGACCGAACATCCCAATTCCGGCCGCCAATCTCGATGGTATCATCGAGATTCTTCGCACCAGGGGGCACTTGACCCACGAGGCATGGGGGAAATGCCTGGCCACACTGGAGGCAGTGAAAGACGACGGTGACGCCGAGCCAGGAGTTTTCCCAGTCCTCGACGCGATGGAGGAAGCATTCCAAGAGGTCATCACTGATCTCAGAGAGATATCGAGTCTCAGTGACGAGGCTAAGAAGGATATCACCATCCTGCTTCGACCCGAGTCAGATGTGCGAGGCTAGGCGCCTCGCACCATGACTCGGATCATGGGAGGCGAACAAGATGGTGAGTAAAGGCGGAAACACAACAGTTGGAAAAGTCTCACTAACGAATTAATGCACCAAGTCATCTGCACGTTTCGCAGCGACCTGATCAAGGCGGACGAGATCCTCCTCGGAAGAGGAAAAGACGAACAGGGCGAGCCTATCGAGAGGTTCGAGGGGGTCGGGAAACTTTTCGAAGGGGTACTCCCTCAGCTAGATGCCTTTTTCGCGACTCAGAACAACGCAGACGTCGTCCTTCCGATGGTTTTGGAGATCATCAAAGCACAACATCTTGTGGAGGAACAAGGCGAGGGCAAGTGGCTGCAGCCACTCGAGGTTATTCTCGGGGATGCTCTGTGCCAGCAGATCTCAGAGGTTGATGTTGCTTGATCGGTGGTACCGCATCTCGACACAACAGTCGGTGCGCTGCTGGTGGCTCTTGGAAGAAGATGTAAGCACTTCAAACCCTGTTCCGCAACTCATTTTGCTAATTGTTTCTCCTTTCAACTCGTAGTCCTGTTGCTGCGGGCGGATATTTGCTTGATTCTGATGGTAATTATAATTGCTCCATCGTCTGGGATGGGATATGTGCCTGCCGCCCTGGATGTTCATTGTCCTCTGAGGGGATGAGGAGGAGTTCTATTCACAAAGAAGGATGCCTTGGCTCCTGGCTGTGCGCAAAGGGGTCGTCTTTTTTTAAGTCAAACAATTACAAGGGTAGACGCATCAGGAATAAAAGCCAAATAATGTCGCAATCGATCCAGTATGAAGATGAGAGCTGAGATCAAAGTCAATTTTAAGACCATCATTTTCAGCCGCGCGACAGCCGCCACTCAATTCAAGTATAGACAAGCAGGAGTACATTAATCAATTCATATGAAGCCAAGACAAGTCTCCAGGCTCAAAAGACACTACAAGACTGTGCAATAAAGTGACCAGTAACCATTTACGTAAAGATAAATAATTAATTTGAATACATAGTAGTTAATATTGATACATTAGACTTATGTCAAGCAAAACCACTATGCCAAAGGCCCGCACAAAAGTGTAAGGTCCCTACACTAGGGGCCTAAGGCAACAGGGCTTATATTTTGTACAACAACTTAGGGTATGGTATTTGGCCCTATTTATTCTGCTATTCCTAACCTACCATGCTTAGTAACTAAAAGTTAGTGCTGCATCCTACCTCTCTTATCTTTCACAACTTTCACATCTGATCCACCCCTTCAACTTTTCATCCTGTTCCTTTTTGATCGTTATATTCACATACCGCTACCTCGATACTCGAAATCCTCAAGAAACAGCAAACATGGACTTTCTCCACGGCCTTTCTGGCACGTTCCTTTCAATCATTTGCCAAGAGCATAAGCCTCAGCGACCTCTGAACATTGAGGACCGCCCTGCCATCCCCCTGCCGCGCGTCCATCTCGAGACTATAATCGGAGAAATCGAGGCGAGGGGCAACTTCACCCACGAGGCTTGGGTAGAGTGTCTCACCGTCTTAGAAGCGCTCAGAAGCGAGGACGAGCCAAACGTATTCCAAGTGCTCGATACTGTCAACGACGCCTACCGAGAGGTGGTCGGCGACCTTAAGGAAATTGTGGAGTTGCAGCAGGATGTGAACGAGGACATGAGTGTCCTCATCCGCCCGGAGCTTGACGTGGTGGGTTAGGCGCCCTCTATCATGGCCCGGGTTGTTGGGGTTCACGATGCAAGTGAATTCCCTGGTGAGTACTAGTGGCAATATCAGATGAACGAAGACACTGCTAACGAATTAATGTACCAAGTCATCGAAGATTTCCGGAAGACGCTTGCCGAGGCGGACAAGACCCTCGTCGGAATCGCAACCGATGAGAACGGTGAAGCTGTCCCTAGGCACATGGGAGTTGGAAAGCTGCACGAGGTACTTGCGCATCTGGGGACTTTCCTCGAAACTCAGAGAAACGCCGGCCTCGTGTTCATGATGATTTTAGAGATCGTAAAGTTACAGCAGGCCGTTGAGGAAAATGGGGAGGGCAAGTGGCTCCAGCCACTGAAGGAGACACTTGGCGATTCTCTCTATGAGCAGATTGTCCAAGCTGGGGTTATTTGAACGGGCAGGTCAGGAGACAACTCGAGGATGTCTCTGGGAAGACTACGGCTTCCACTCGAATTGGTTCGAACTACCATATCCAGCCGCATCAAACAAAAACATGTTGGGGTCAAGGGAACGCTGCTCTCGTCCGAGACACTCAAACGCCTTCCTTGTATCGGAAAAACAAACGCCAACAAATGGAAAACTCGGAATCAGATAAGTTACTTGATTCAGAAGGATAGATGCCGACCCAAGTCAAGGTCGTAGGCGGGCTGCAATACACGCAGAAGCAGAACTAGTCTCAGCTTAACCTTATAGGCCGCAGTCATCCCATAGTCTCCCAATTCAACTGTAGTAACAAGACTTGTGATGACGTGACCAATAACCTTTCTACCCGAGGGTTAATAATTATTTTGAACGCCTAATAATGGATTTTGATATGTTTGACTTGGGACCTGGTACTGGTCTGGTACGGTCATGGACAGAATGGCCTGCTGCATGTTGATTGGCTGGTCTGAACGATAAGCGATAAGATTGGTGGGCATGCCCCCGAGCCCCTTTCATCTGTGTTGTTTCTAAAGGTCTGTACGATCTCGACTTTTTCAAAAATTTTGAACGATCTCAACATCGTCTTCTTTCTCGTTCTTTTTGGTTGCTCCCTTTCTCGAGGGTTCAACATCGGCTGACTGCCTCTTTTCTCGACTGACTGCCCATCGACAATTCCATTGGCTCTCCAGAAGCAAACACGCCCAAACCGCATTCGTTCTAAACCGCATGCCAGCCCCACCAAAACCAGTTTCTTTATCGTATCACCAAACGAAACGCGCCTCGGTTCCCAAGAGTTCCCCTCAATCCCCTTTTTCGCTGTTGGTCGACATCGAATTCCACCATCACACGCAGGAAGACACCCAGCAGAGACATAA
Source organism: Fusarium sp. NRRL 53293 (assembly GCA_013759125.1). Lineage (NCBI taxonomy): Eukaryota > Fungi > Ascomycota > Sordariomycetes > Hypocreales > Nectriaceae > Fusarium > Fusarium sp. NRRL 53293. The sequence continues at coordinate 28,479 of JABSTN010000135.1, read as the reverse complement.
CCCAGCCCTTGCAGATACTGTTAGTCACGCACTGCAGAATGTCTGAACAGCCCTCTTCTCCTGCAGCAGCTGCTGCTCCTCCTGCTACGGCTCGGTCCGATCTAGCGTCGGCCGTTGAGTCAGCTCCAGCGCCGCAGCCTGAGTTAGTTCCCGCTGCTGATCCACAGGTGTGTTTAAAGCACTTTTCGTATACAGATACGTATTCCGGCCCGTTGCTGATGCCTGCTAGGATGGTGATGAGAGTGAGACCGACTCGGCTGTTGGTGATGATGCGTATGGGACCCTTGCTGATACTACCTCACCGTTGCTGACCGTTCTGCAGGGCGAGCTCCACTGCCTCCATCACCTCTAGCATCCTTGAGTACCGCACTATTCAGGGTCGAACGTTTCACAGTGACAGACATCCTACTGAGTACTTTACTCCCAACGATGAGCAGCAGTCTGCGTCCATTGACATCAAGTATGCGACACCTCACAGGACTGAACCTTGCTGACATTCGTTAGCCATCACGCTTTGACGCAACTTCTCAGTGGAAAGCTCTTCCTTGCCCCTATCAAGGACAACGTGCAGGTGAGTGCATGCATTGTTGGTGTTGTGACGTGCTCACACCCATTAGAAAGTACTCGATGTAGGAACTGGAACAGGTGAGACTTGCATGCATGTTGTACGTTGACTTGGCTAATCAGGTACAGGTATCTGGGCAATGTAAGACATTTTAACCCTCCACCACGATGCCAGCTCACCATTCAGTGACTTTGCAGACGAATACCCCGAGGCTGAAGTCATCGGCTCTGACCTCTCACCCATTCAACCCAAGTACGCCGTCCCCTTTCCTCCCCAAGCATCTCACTCACCATTCCCAGCTGGGTTCCCCCCAACGTCAAGTTCGAGATCGACGACGCCACCCTCCGCTGGACATGGGACAACAACACCTTTGACTTCATCCACATCCGCTATCTCTTCGGCGCCATCAAAGACTGGTCTTCGCTCTTCAAGGAAGCTTACCGCTGCTGTGCCCCCGACGGCTGGATCCAGTCCGGCGAAGCAGACGTCCATATTCGCAGTGACGATGGAACCACTGATGACCTTGACTGCTTGAAGCTCTGGGCAAAGCTTTTTACTGAAGGTGGCGCTGCGCTTGGGAGCCCGTTCTTCGTGCAGGAGGGTGATTTGCAGGAGAAGGGCATCCAGGCTGCTGGGTTCACTGACATCAAGAGCATTGAGTACAAGGTGAGTTGCACTAAGAGAATCGCGAAGCAAGGCTGATGGTTTAGTTCCCTATTGGTGGCTGGCCCCGTGACCCTGAACTCGCTTCGGTCGGTAACTACGTCCGCGCGACTCTCGAGAACGATCTCGAAGGTACGTCGCCAGACCTGTCATCCCTCTTTCATTACTGACAAACTCCAGGCTACACCCTCCTCCTCTGGAAGACCATCCTTCAGTGGCCTGAGGACGAGTATCAAGTCTTCCTCATGGAGATGCGCAAGTTCCTCAAAAACAAAAAGGTTCATGCTTACATGACTGTTCGCTACGTCTATGGTCGCAAGGCAGAAGCTTCTTGAGAGTTCTATTCGGACTATTATAGAGAAGAACATATCATTGATGGGAGGCCGTTGTGTTTGAGCATGGAATAAGCATTGGGTAACGTCTATGGCATACGTATGCATAGTTGTTTCCTAGAATTTAAATTTGCATTGCATCTGCTTAAAATCTTACTTTTCTCAGGAACGATGAAGAATTATAAAAACAAAGAACTTTTCTTTGTTCACTATAGCATGAAGGGAAGATCTTCTTGTTGTGAATTGGTGGAGTCCAGCACTCAACTAATCTGGATTTACCCAAAACATCTCTCGCACAGTGAGGTACAGGCTGTGCCCCGAGATGACCTTCATAAAATGGTGTCTCAGAAACTCCAATGAGTCGCTAAACGATGGTGTAGTCCCATACAATTAGTTACACAAAGGGTCAACGATATCTACCCTGTAGAATGCTTGCCACGTTCGATTGGACAAGAGCGTAAATACCTCAATCTCATCACCTGCTGAGGAATCGACTTGCCCCACCACATCCAGCCAGCGATTGGTTACTAAGCGACGGAGGAGAGTCCGACACCCCGAGAAATAAGGCCAAGACGCGGAGGGCGGTCTCGAGCTCCGGTTGGTGCTAAACAGAATCAAGCTTTTTGATCCTCCACTATGATCTCGACGCCCGCAGACATGTCATCCCAATTTGAGGCCTCCTTTTGGCTTGTCAATTTTTTGGATATGTCTTTGTCTTCAACGGACTGATCTTGAGTATAATGGGCGTTGTTCTATGTCCAGCCAAGCGTACTTGCGTTGGTGGTCATCTTGGTTGTAAAGCTGTATCGTATCCAATCCAACAGCCTGGAGATGTCTACCAACGGCCTCTCCTTACATCATCGACATAAGCATAAATACATCTTGTGTGACCCCACAGCACTTATCTAGTAGCTTGACTGTTTCAGGCATGCCGAAGGGGGCAGGGCAACAAATTGCTCAGTATAAAATATCTAGAGCACTTTTCTTTCCCTTCTCACCTTTGCAACCGTAACCTTATTCCGTACCACGAACGACTGTGCCTTAACTTGGTCGCTCATCTTGCCCAACATGCTGCGCCCGCCGATCAACTTTCTCACATTACACTGTGATGCCACCCACTTCCGCGTGCAGCCTCTGCCATTTGATAGCTAATCTTTGGTTTGCCGCTAGATGCGTACATCATCTTCATGGGCTTGATAGCCCTGCCTATTCTGTACCCTTACGGAAACATGCCCGCCATCGATGCTTGGTTCTTTGGTGCCAGTGCGTCCACCGAGTCTGGCTTGAACACGTGCGTTGCGCACTCTTCCTCGTGACCATTCCTGACTTGTTTGGTAGTATCGACGTCAAAGCTCTCAAGACATACCAGCAGCTCTACATTTACTTCATTCCTATCTTGACCAATCTGGGCTTCATAAATATCGTGGTAGTTATCGTGCGCCTCTTTTGGTTCAAGAGGCATCTGAAGAGTCTTAGTGAGTAATTTGTAAATAAACCCATCACCACCCTGAACTAATCCCATCTACCTGCAGCTCCCCAAATGCTCGACAACAGCACTGGCACAACCAATGTCGACATTGAGAGTGCTCATCAAGAGCCAAAAGTCCTTGCTGATACGACTGACAACTCTGCCGAAGCGACAGATGAGACGAATGGTAAGGCCAAGGCGACAGAGGTCCCCATCGAAGAGCATCATACAGTTGCAAATGAAGACAGGCCATTGGCCCGTACCATGACCATCACCTTCGATCCATCCACCGAAAGACACAAGGAAGACGATACCCTTTATATCCCTGGACCGCGAGCTCGCGACCGTGGTAAGTTACTCTTGCACGTCTTCGATGAGTACTGACAGATCAACCCAGGGTATCCAATCGCTCCCAGAAACCATGAAGCCGCGCGGAATCCAGAAGACAGTGATGATGGTGAGAGACCCGACCGCAAAATATCTGTATACTGATCGGCCATAGATGATGCAATCAAACCTGTACCCAATAGAATTCAGACCGACGGAAGCTCCTCCATGCGTCGTCGGCGACGCTTCAGCAGCGATGATGGTCTAAAGGTCACGGCTTCCCGCTCCATGGACCGAGTTGCCGGCGTAGCAGCTTCGTTCCTGGTTCTGGGATCACAGACAGCGCCCCAGCCACGCCCCGTCTCTTCAGACTCGAACCGACAGCCTGCCATCAACGACGTCCCTTTCCTCTCACGCCAAGCTACCCTCGGACGGAACTCGCAGTTCAAGAACCTCACTTCACATGATCGAGAGATTCTCGGTGGTATTGAGTATAGGAGTCTGAAGCTGTTGCTGAAGATAGTCGTGGGTAGGTACTCCTATACTAAGCTGGCAAGGAGTCCATGATAGCTAAAAGCTCTCCAGTTTACTTCTTTGGTCTTCATATCTTTGGTGCGGTTTGTCTCGTCGGCTGGATCCATACTGCTGATAAGCAATACGCGGATGTCCTACAGGCTAGTGCGCAGGATAAGACCTGGTGGTAAGTACCTAGAGACCTGCGCGTTACAAATTCACTGACCAGGTTCTTCACACAGGGGCATCTACTCTGCTCAGACAATGTATGATAACCTAGGCTTCACCCTCACACCAGACTCCATGATCTCTTTCCGTACTGCCAAGTGGCCCATGATCCTAATGAGCTTCCTCGCATTTGCTGGAAACACACTCTATCCTGTCTTTCTGCGCCTGAGCATCTGGATCATGTCAAAGCTGGTACCAAAGTCCTCACCGACACAAGAGTCCCTCTCATTCCTACTCACTTATCCTCGTCGGTGCTACACGTTGCTCTTCCCTAGCGGTCCGACGTGGATCCTCTTCGGTATCATCTTCGCTCTCAACTTCCTCGACATTCTTCTCATAATAGTTCTGGACCTTTCCAACCCTGAAGTTTCCTCACTTCCGCTTTCTCAGCGCATCCCAGCCGCTATCTTCCAGGCTGCATCAGCGCGCCATACTGGTACCGCTAGCTTCAATCTTGCGAACGTCAGTCCCGCTGTGCAGCTCAGCTTACTGATCATGATGTACATCGCCGTTTTCCCCATTGCGATCAGTATTCGCGCTTCAAATGCTTATGAGGAAAAGTCCCTTGGTCTGTGGGAGGAAGAGAAATCTCTGGACGAGAAGCACAGCAAGACTTATCTCTTGACGCATATGAAGAATCAGCTTGGCTTCGACCTTTGGTATATTTTCTTGGGAACCTTTTGTATATGTATCTCTGAGTCTACAAGGATTGCAGATGTCAATGATCCTGTAAGTACACTTCTAAGTGTCATGGCAAGTATATGATCTGACAATAGTTTTAGGCTTTCTCGGTATTTTCAGTCCTATTCGAGGTAACCTCTGCATAGTAAGTTTAGCCTTGGTGGGATTGGTATGAGACATAAGGAGCTAACCCTCTTGCCAGCGGAAATGTTGGGCTGAGTCTTGGGTACCCGACAGTGAGCACCTCACTATGTGGCATGTTTGGAACCTTTGGGAAAGCAGTCATCTGTCTGATGATGATTCGAGGACGTCACCGTGGATTACCATATGCCCTCGACCGTGCCATAATGCTGCCCACTGGACAGGTTGCTGAGAACTGAATGGTGCTTGACAGGGTATATAATGGTCGGACTCGACTTTTTGTATAGGAGTCTCTTGGTAAGATGCAATTATAATTAGAAAATTGCACAGAATCTCACCAAACACGATCGGCAATGTCGGTGATGTATTGATTCAATATCGCTAGACTTGAAGCAGTCTCTTCCTACGACTAGAATCAATGCAAATATAGAGAAAATCCAAGATTAGAATGAAATCATTATGTAGACGATGGACCTTTGCCTAATTAAATTGATGCTGCTTCAATACCAGGATCTGAGGAGAGATTTCGTTTCATTAAACATCCAGCATCTTCATTGGCGCGCTCGGAAAAGGAGCTTTGCCATTGGCCCATCTCCGCCGGCACAGTCAGACCTGATCCTTCAGAGTCATGGAACGAAGAGCTTATCAAGGACACGATCGGCTCAAGCTTCTTTTCGGTCAAAAAGCCTTCATCTCAGTGGATATCTCGGATTCTCCGTGTTCTGACTGGTTCAGCACCAATCGGTGAAACCCCTTCGACGCAAAGTCCAATTCAGTAAACAACCAACATCGTCAAAGGCGTCCATTTTGCCGCTGTGTGCCGCGAGATAACATGGGACTGGTTACATTTAGAGACAAATCGGCAACTAGTGCTAATCTTACAGAATGTCGGCATGAATCACTCAATACGGAGCTATCTAAATCAAGATCAATCGCAAAAAGATTAGATCCTCCAATCACCTAATAAAGGACCAAAGTCCATCTTGCCCAGCATGCTAAGTATAGCCCGCGTACAACTTCAGTCGCGAATCTTACATCAAAGGGGTACTTAGATCCCCAAAACTTTATATCTTTACCACGATGGCGAATAATACCATCTTCATGTCTCCAGAAGAGTCGGAGCGTATCCAACGCACAGTCAAGGATATTGCAAGGCTGCAAGAAGAACAGACAGGCCAGTCGAGGGAGCCTCCAGACCCCAAATCCTTGATCGAACAGGCTATCTCTACGTCTCTTATGCAAGAGATGTCTTCTGCAGCCTTCGGGCTTGGTGCTCCAAGAAAAACTCGAGAGACGATGGTAGCTTACGGTATAGGGAAGCAATATTCCCCCAGTACAGCCAAACCTGTGGATCTACAACCAATGGCCATCAAGGACCTGAGAATGGAAACGCACCATCGGGGCTTCTCCCTTTCCTTGCGCCGTGTCTCACCAGTTTCCATACTCCAGGCATCCTCCTGGGCTGTCGTCAAAGACCAGTCGTCTGGCGAGGTGGAGCGACTGGAAGTTTTTCTGCATACATCGCAGTTTGGCGACAATGCTTTGGAGACAGCTTCTGATCTGGTGATCAAAGAGCCTTACTACACTCTCAATACCCAAGGAGATCGCACAATTCGGATAGATCATCCATCGGACCTAATAGTTACCGCGATCTCCGAGAACCAAGAATCGTGGCGGGACAGGGAACAATACTTTGGACGGCCAGACCTCGTGTCTCCAGGAGAGTACAAGAGGAAAGGAAACGACGCACTTCTAAATAAGAAGAACTATGCCGAAGCTCATTTTTGGTATACGGAAGGTCTGAAGCTTTTGAAGAGGGACCAAGGTTGCGAGACTGTACGCAAAGACCTGCACCGTAACCGAGCTCATGTCAACCTTCAACTTCAGAGATTTGATGAAGCATTATCGGATGCCTTAGACTCTCTGACTAGTGGCGAGACTAAAGATCTGAGGTCTCTTAACGCGAAGGCCTACAATCGTGCAGGACTCGCTGCATACTCTCAGGGCGAGTTCCTCAAAGCTCGACGCTACTTCGAACAGCAAGAGACATTACAACCAGATGACCAGCAGCCCAAGCTACATCTACGAAGAGTCGATGCAAGACTGCGGGAGGACGCTGAGGGTATCTACAATATGAGGAAAGTCGTGAGCAATCTATCCAAGACTGGGGGCAGACCCGATACAGCCTCGTATTACGGTTCAACAGAGATCAAAAATAGTCCTGGAGCTGGTCGTGGCCTTTTTGCAACCCGAGATATCGAAACAAACGAGATCATCCTGTGTGAGAAGGCGTTTTGTGCGGCCTGGAGTCACGAGGCTGAAACGTTTACGGCGCTGGCATGTGACCTTCGAGAAGACGCTGCTATCAAGGTCTTTCCCGCGGGTTTGCATAAAGCTGCTGTTAAGAAGCTTCTCAACAATCCATCTCAGGTCGAGAAAGTCCTCAGTCTACACGGAGACTACCATGGACTTGGGAGGAAATTGCAACAAGTCGACGGTTCACCTGTAATCGACACGTTTCAGGTACACGATATCATCCAACGCAACGCCTTTGGCTTGGGTCAGCAAACCGAAGACGAAGATGTCAGCAACGCCAGTACTGGTCTTTGGATACGGGCATCGTACATCAACCACTCTTGTATTCCCAATGCAAAGAAGGATTTCGTTGGTGATCTCATTATCTTTCGCGCCATAAGAAGAATTGCAATTGGTGAAGAGATCACCCATGCTTATGATGAGTTAAGTGACTATGAAGCAAGAAAGGTAAACATTCGGAGGACATGGAATTTTGAATGTCGCTGTCAGCTTTGCCTTGTAGAGGGAGCAGAGGGTGAAAATGTCCGGGAACGAAGGCGGCAGGCTGAAGAGAAGGCAAAGAGCTTTATGGAAGCAAGCAGCCCCTATAGTGCGAGTAGGATCATTTTGAGAAGGGCAAAGATGCTCCGTCGGACACTAAACGAGACGTACGATGAGGAGAGCTATAAGAGACTACCTCAGCGGGCACTTGCGGCGATAGATGAGTGGCTTCGCATAGCCAGTACCAGCTAGTGGTCACATGCCGGAAACTGTGAGAATATGCAGTGCCCAAGCTAAGGCACCTCGCTGTTAGATCAAATGATGTGGCTCTCCCCCGCCTCACAAGTCGACTTTGTTCGATAGTGAAACATGGTTAAGAAATACAATGCCACTGTCTGAACAAGGTCTTTGTGCGCAGTTGATGTCATTTTTGCAGTACCTCAAGGTATCGTTTCGTGCTCTCACAAGTATCAGGGCTCTTGTTGACAGAGCCGATAGACAGGGTCATCATGTGTATCCTAGAGGAGGTATGTTCACTGAAACGATAGTAAAAATGTATTATGAACACTACCTGCTCATACGCATCGAAGATCAGATCATCTTAAACATGAGGAAGAGGGATATCATTATATCAAACCATGTCAAATAGTTGTATGAGCCATAAAGCAACCTGCTCCTTGATGCAGGTATGTAAGCGCCAAGCCAACCAAGCATTGGACATTTCGTACGCGCAAGCCGAGTATCCCGGTCCACTCACATGTCAGTGCTAAGACTCTCCAACTACCAGTAAATCCGAAGGAGAGCGCTGATTTAAAATATGCAGGCGACGTGGCGCAATAAGGGACATCGTCTTGTAACCCAAGCCTCTTGTTTATTTCGCCCAGACTGAAACATGCATAACCGCCGAGAGTAAAGATGCCGTTTCCGTTCTTGGCCTGGATTTACCCCATAATATACGGGAGGCCAAGGCGGTAAAATGCGGGCGGGGGTGATCAGATAGCCGACTCCTCCGCATTGTGTGATGTCGAGGCTTGTGAGGCCTCTCGTGAAGATAACTTCATCATCCGACTTTGAATCTTGGCACATATGCATGTCTCGGGTTGGAACACAGCCTCAAAGAAAGGAAGAGAAAGAGAGTGCGGGGTTAGATGAGGATGAGTTGTATATAAAGATGCCGTTCTGTGCTCTGGAAATATTCAGAACAACTCGCATCATCACATTTCCACGCTTCTCCTCTTGCTCTCCCAACCACCCTCTCTACTCTCAACTACCTTCAAAATGGGCAGACTCGACAACGACAACTGGCTGTACCCAGGCGACAGCCTCACCAGCGAGAGCGGCAGCAACGAATTCAGGATGCAAGATGACGGCAAGATTGCCATCTACTGGGAAGGCGAATTTGTGTGGCAGAACACAGAAGACCAGCGTGACGACATCAAAGGCATCCATCTTCAAGATGATGGGAACTTTGTCTTGTAGTAAGCATCTCAACCATGTGAAGTTGCTGCAGGAGCTGACCAGCTACTTAGTACCCATGACGACGAAGCTGTTTGGGCTTCCGATACTTCTGGTCAGGGCGATGAGGTCTATCTCGTTGTGCAGGATGATGGAAATGTTGTCTTGTACAAGGGTGAGGATGATGAGGCTGAGGCCCTTTGGGCGACCAGCACCAATCAGATTTAAGCATATCAGGCTAGCTTCTTCGTCTACAAATTAGAAAAACAATAAAGGAAATAACGGGATCACTATTGTACTATTATGAGTTCCGCTGCAACGTGTTTGTTAGAGCTGGTCTATTCCGTAGATATCTCGCCGCGTGAGCTCTGGCTGCATACTGCCCATTATGATAATCATCCAGACATCAGCAAGAGCCACGCCCGGTTAGCTCAATCGGTAGAGCGTGAGACTCTTACGAGTACGCGATCTCAAGGTTGCGGGTTCGACCCCCGCATCGGGCTGTTCCTATATTCGATTGCGAGCGTTAGCGAGGCTTTCATTTTTTCATTTTTGTTCTTCCTCACCTCCGATTCTTCTATCTTTCCCACTTGCATTAATGAATGAGTAAAGGAATAAAGTTGGAGACGCGTAATACTTCAATCACTTTGAGTTTGCCTTTTTATTTGGAACCGATTTTGAGTTTATTCTCCGCGGACCCCGCCTTGTCTGTGAGGCTGTGATGTCGCCTATTCCGAAGCGTCATTTCATCTTTATGCAGATCAACATAACCCCCAAGGTTAACCATGCGCATCGAAAAGTATCCGTTATCTCCCCCTAGCTTGGAGGAACTGGCAGCCAAACTTCAAGCCCCCTTGGCAGCCAATTATGAGCACTCCACAGTGAGTGTCGTGCCCTGCCCGGATCTTCGGCAAGCGCCCTATCATCTAGCTACCGAGGGGTTATCAGGAGATGAGAAGATAGCAGATGTAGGAGGCCAACCGAATTTGTTCCCGCGCCCAAAGATGGATTGCGTGTGGTCCATGATTGAGCTTGCGGAGGCTATGGACATGGATCCTGCGAAGGGGGGATTACTCGGTGCTGGAGCTGGACCTCATCGCATTATCGGGCAGAACTGTGAACTTGCGCCAAATATTGGCTGGCAAGACAGCTTCGAGAATGTCAAGAATGAGAGTCGTTATGCAAAGATCGACAAGGAGACAAGCGCTGTCCATGTCGACAAAAGTCCTTCTTTGGACTGCGCCTTGATGATCAACTTGTTCGGTTCCGCAGGCAGTCCGGGACCAGTGATCAAGATCACAGCTAGAAAGAGGACCGGCTCTGAACGAAGTTTTGCGGAGTGTATCCAAAAAGGTCTCCATCAAACATACGGCGACTCGCAGACCGTCAGTCTCGGTGGACTCTTCTTGGTCAAGAAAGGCAAGGCAAAATACCATATTATGCCTGATTTCCCAGCCGAGAAAGACTTGCCGTTCAGTGATCGCAAAGATGTTGATAGTTGGTTGACCTTTCACGACTTTGACGCACCAATGCTTTGCTTATCAGTTTTGCATTCCGTTGACCCAGGAAGAAAGATGGGTTTGCGAATTGAGCATACCCATTGCTATGCTGCAGACGGGGAAAATGCTGGAGGCCATTATCATTATGATTTGGATGATACGGAGGATGATATTGAGTACGAGGCGTATTTTAATACTGCCAAAATGATATATCGACTCGACAGACCGAATTAATTCTAAAGAGCCTACCCTAAACTGCCAAGCTGCCAAGAGAGCCAGATTCTTTGTTTTCCTATTCCCCGACAGCACCTCATTAAGGTCAGCGACCCGTGAAAAAGTTTATATAAAAGAGATTAGATTGAATTCTCCTTCTTGCTCCTGCCACGAAAGTCAATGATATAAAACCGCTGCGTACAACGGCGTTCACCAGAAACGCTCTACAAGTTCTGGAATTGCCTCAATGCTCCCATCTAATCATAAGTCGTTGCGGGCGAATGGTTTAGTGGTATAATACTCCCTTAGCATGTTCTCTTCCAAGAAATGTCCTTCTGGGAGTGGTCCAGGGTTCGATTCCCTGTTCGTCCAAGATAGGTGGTTTAAACCCACCATTATCCGCTTCTTTTTTCCCCATTCATACTTTTTGCCCTACATCCTCACTATCAATGTAATGATCTGATGTTATGATCCGATCATGGATCAGTACAATTCAGCGGAATCCTTTCGCCCGGGTACTGCAAGCGAGTTTTTCCCCAGATTGGGTATCTGGTCACTGAATCGCCCGTTTCCAACTCGTGATGCTCGTATACGAACTGCTGACAGTCCGTCAGAAGACCACGGTAACAACCCATGCTCTCTCGTATTCTGCCTTATGACACTGCAAGTCGCAAATGCTAAGTGGAATAAAAATAAAAATAAAAATAAAGCTCACCCCGGTCCCAGTCTCGTTTTTTGCCAAGACCCTAAGCAAAACCTTCAGAATAGCTTGCAGCGGAAACGGGATAGCCGATACGGCTGGAAAGATACTAGCGCTGACTCTATCGTGTTCAAAATGTCCGGTTGCGACGTTGACAGGTGCTGCATGAGGGAATCCCCGGTCTGTCAGATCTGGAGAACAACGTTGCAGAGTGTTGGATGTCGTGACTGCATCATTGAAGGCTGAGCATGATTTTCTTGAGAGATAGGGGTCTTGAAGCGGCTGTCATTCTGGAACGGGCAATAGCCGAAGCCATCGTCAATAGTCAACGGTGGCTAGCGTTCAAGTGGCACGATCAAGTCCGTATCTGAAAGTGACGGAGCCAACGCCGTTGCCAACGTTGCAGCTAATCTAGGCTATCAATTCGTGAGATGAGAGGCGTTCTGCCAATACCTGAGATAAGAATCGAAGCATTGGATGCACGTATTTCCACATATTGTACATCTCCAATACGGCGCAAGCCAGCAAGATACAGGCACAAATGTTTTGTCCGACCCTTCGTCACGTACGTCCATGTCACAAATCGTGTGTCGCCAAGAAAAATAGGCGCATTGCATTGCTTCCATATCACATTACTCACAGAAACTCCGCCCCCGTCCAATCTATTACCTCTGCCAGGTTTCAAGGATACGTCTCACCAGCCGTATTGTGCGACATTTTGTTCCACGCAATCAAAGGGGCTGTTTACTCCTTACAGTAGCAGTAGATATGACAAGAATTCCGATTTTCCCACGGCAAGTCGGCAGTTTATAATTGATTGCATGGGGGGGTCCCCGCGGATCGCCGTGCCGAACAAAAGTGATGTCAATAAAGAGCTTGCGCGGCTTGAATGGCTGAGTGGATCTAGAATTCAATAAGGGTACCTATGTACCAAACTTTTTTTTGTGGCGTCTGGGAATGTTTCTGGCACGCTGCAATGGCGTTATTCTACTGGGCGCGCTTCTATTTTGAGCACCTTGATGCTGGAGCTGGGCTTACATTCCAGCGGCTACCGTTTGACCAACAGCCACTGATTGACGCAAGGATAATTAATTAACTAGTTAGTTGACGCAGAAATGCTGTCGCTGTTGTTTTACGGTATGAATCATGTTTCAGATTAAACAGAGGGCGACATAAGGAGGGGTTTCACGTTTTTACGGTAGATCCAGTAGGAGGGCCGAAAAGTGCGGAGCCCACGGTTAGATCGGATGGTACAAGGGATAACTTACAGGGAGAGGGGACCTAGAACTGACTGACATGCTTGGCGAAAGCTTGAGTCTCTGACCACGCGGCGTCTAAACAACCTTGACCCAGAACCTTGACCTCGACCTCCACTAGAACCTTGACCTAGGTTGGCTTGGGTGGGTGTTAGTTATGACGAAACGGAATACGAAGTGGGTTCGTACTACTGTCTCTCTCGTATATCATTCGAGCTATGGCCGCTTGACTTTGTCCTTCATCTCATCATCACAGCGGCTTCATGATATCACCATGCGGTCTCACAACCACCTGCTGCGCGGCGTGCTAACGTTTGTGGCCATCTTGTCTTTCTGCATTCTTCTCACAGCAATATTTCACATCAAGATATCAGACGGTCTCTCCATCACACCAATCCAAGAACGGCCCTTCTTTTATGAGGAGCAACCTCCCCCACCTGAAGATCCCAATCGCTCCAAACCCCCAAAGAAGACATCACCAAAGGAGCCTTTCCATCGACGACCCGAGCACAAGGACGATGACGATAAGAAGAAGGATCAATCGAATACTCAAGATGACTACTACGATCTCCGCCTCGACCGTGGCGACGATGCTGAGGATAAACCATACGTCGACTACCATCTCTTGACCAGTCTACGGAATAACATGGGCTTTTATAACAAGATCGATGCGAGAAAGACTGGACACAAGCTCTTCAATCCAACGATACTCGAACTGCCTCGTGATACTAATATCACTCATGACTTTCTCGTCATCGCGCGCACGACCCATGTCGCAAAGGAAATCAACGGCAAAAAGTACAAGGTCGCTCGTCAAGTCGCCACCTTTGCGAACCTCACCACCAATTACCTTGACCGACCCGTCATCAGAACCGGTGAATGGTCTACCATGCTCCTGGAAGACTTTGGTGGACCTGAGCATCACTGCAAGAGACAGCCCGACATGGATAAGTACATCGGCCCAGAAGACATGAAGCTATTCTGGACACGCGCCGGCGAACCTCTTCTCATCTTCACTCACCAAGTCGACGATGAGACCATGTGTCAAGGTCAGTTCCTTATTGACGTGCGCGTTGCCCTCCCCGAGCTCGAACAAGTCCTCGGTTCCGACTTTTCATCCCGTTTACCCTCAATCCGCTTCGCCGAACCAACACTCCTCGCTCGTGAACCAGAACCAGGCCAAGAGAACCACCCTCGATACCAGCGTGAGAAGAACTGGGCGCTAGCTCAGTCTCCCTTTAGTCCAGACTCGGAGCTTCTGATGATGGTGGAGCCGGGACAATTATTCCGTTGGAAATCCGCCGAAGAGCCCGTCGAGCCCATCGTCGCGGTTGATGACCAGGAATCGGCTGTTGAAGAACCATACCCACCGACGGCGAAGCCAGGAAAGACTTGGCACGGCAAGAAGAGAAAGACATGCATCCACGATGTCATGATCGACGACAGCCACGTCCACCAGAGCTCTCCCATGCTGAGTGTCACAATGTGCAACCGCGGAGCATGCGAACCCGATGAGCAAAACACCGTTCTCATGGGCATCGTGCAGCGCCGACTAGACTTCCCGGGCGCTTCGTTTACATGGTATGACCGACGGATAGCAGTGTACGAATCAGCAGCGCCGTACCGCATGATCAGCGTCGGCAAGAAGCTCACGTACCACGGAGAGTCGGACCTCAGCTATTCCTGGACGGGCTCCATGTCGTACTACACAAACCAGACCGAGTTCCCACCGTCGAACCACGGATATCTCGACGATGAGGTATGGCTGGGCTTTGGCGTCAAGGATGCAGCCGCTGGGTGGCTGGACGTTCGGGCTAAGGATCTAATTGCAGATCATTACATGTGCCAGGGGGCATCGGTGGAATACAAGTATTATAGACAGGGGATTTCGGCATAGCGCGGTGTGTTTTTTGGGTTGGGTTGGCGTTAGGGGGACTAGACCACAGATACTGCTTCTCTTTGTTCTTTCGACTAGAGATAATTCGATACCAAATTTTATTATCGTGATAATCATGAATATTTTGTGTTGGTTGTTTGACGTTTGTCAGACTATTGATTGACAGATCTTGTTAGTGTCGGTCAACTGCCGAAACAGGTTTAGACACAAGGTGTAAACGAAGCGGTAGTTGGTGCAATACGAGAATTTCAGATGGAGATAACCTAACAATGATATGACATTTTTCCGCCTAGCAAAAATAGCAGTCAATAGTCGCTATCAAGCGAGTCAGGCGTTGACCGTCACTTCAATGATAAGGGGCTGGTCCAGATCCGTCAGATTGCAACAAATGACTGCAGAACTACGATGCAGTCACGTCACAATGATCATCTATTTAGTGAACCTAGAACTTGGTATAAACTGGAGCAAGATCATGCTTCTCGAATTTGATTGAATGCGTTAGTGGACTTTGCCGCTGATCCGGCATCTCGGCCAAATATGGAGAATAAACTTGACATTGACCCACGGATACACGGCAAAATGTTGTCGCATCTTCATCAAACACATCGGCTAAACCGGCTCGGACCAACCAACGGAGAGAGGTTTCAGAATACGAGGACCGCATAGACTTCGTCTCGCGTATATATTGCAAGGGAGAAGCAAATGATAGGAACTCGTTACAATTCTTGTTGCAAATGAACGATGCAGGGGTTGGAAGCTGAGCTTTTTATTGAAACCAACAGAGTTTATATCACAATCCAGTCCTGAAACTCTATCCTCTCGCGTAGTACCCAGAGATGTGATTAGGATTTGTTGGGGGCTTGGATGTCCTCCACGTCTTCGTCATCGATTCGCTTTGCGCGGCGTGCTGCGATACCCACGTCCTCGACGTTGGAAAAGTCTGCGACGCCAAAGACTTCATCCATGCGTTCCAGTGAGATCTGTGAATCATTCGAGTCAGAGTCTGGGCGAGTATATGCAGGGAGGAGTAACTTACGCCCTTGGTCTCTGGAATCCAGTATGCAGCAATCGCCATGAAGAGGTTGAACGATCCAAAGATGAAGTATGCTCTCCACGGATCATGCAGAAGCATGACTGGCGTTGACTTTGATACTGCAAGGTTATGCACCCAGTGAGTGAACGAAGCGAGAGCAACGTTGTATGCACGAAGTCGATTCGTTGGAATTTCAGAGACATAAATCCATGCTATCAAGATTAGTACCACTGTCGGAGCATCGGAGCCTGAAGAACTCACAAACAGGGCCCCAACTCATATTGAAAGCCGCAGCAAAGATGTATATCATCGCCAAAGCAGCGATACCCGCGGGAGGAGGATGATCGCCCTCTCCAGGCTCAGGGCCGAAGCGGAGATACTAGTAACGTCATTGGGAGTCAAACGCTGAAGCGGACTACATACAAAACCGACAAAGAACATGCAGAATGCTTGGATTGCACCGCCGAACATGAATGATTTGCGACGGCCGAGGGAATCGGCGAGGAAGAAGATGAAAATCAAGCATGTGACGACTTTGACGACGCCGTAGATCTTGATGATGCGTGTTAGTGAGTGGTTAGGGAAGAAGCTGTAGAGGCTCTTACTCCTTGCGCGAACAGTGCGGTTGTCGTGCTGCTGAGTCCCAATCCGCTGAAGATCTATAATGGATTAGTACAAACCCCGGGAGCCTTGGAAGCCGACTTACAGTAGGTGCGTAGTAGTTGATAGCACCAGTCTACACTTCGTCAGCAACCTTCCATCCAAATCGTGTAGCTGTAGAAGCAACTCACGCCAGTCCACTGCCCAAGAGTAACAATAGCCACCGTCAGAAGTGCCCTCTTCCTATTCCAGGGCAAAGTCCAACACTCCTTCTGAAGTGCCCAAAACCCTGTATCCTGCATGATCTCCCTCTCCTGATCGATCTGCGTCTTCAGCTCCAGCAGTTCCTGCTGAATATACGCATGATCCACCGGCAGCTTTCTCACGTCTGACAACACAGCTCCGGCCTTCTCCCACTGATCTCGCGAAGCTAGCCAGCGTGGTGATTCCGGACAGAAGAGCATGCTGAAGAAGAGCAATGCTGGACAGATGGATTGGCACCCTAGGGGGACCATCCATGTTGCTTTGCCGGGCAGATGAAGAAGAGAGCCGTAGTTGATGAAATAAGCTGTCATACCGCCGAGGACGAGGAGGAGTTGGAAGAAGCCTACGAGAAAACCGCGGATCGCGCGCGGTGAGTTTTCGGAGACGTATGTTGGCGCGAGCATTGTTCCTGCGCCTAGACCGAGGCCTTCGACGAATCTGCAACCGTCAGTCAACATCTATCTAGTCATGGTGCGATGGGTGATGCGATGGAGCGTACCGTCCAATGTAAAAGACTGAGAGGTGACCGTAAGAGAAGGCTTGCATGATACCACCGATGAAACCCGTCACCGCAACAAGAAGCAGCGCTGGCTTTCGGCCCTTGCGGTCAGCAAAGGGGCTGGACAAGAGAGCTCCAGCGATAGCACCGGCCTGCATTGTCGTGACGAGGTTTCCTGCCAGATCAGCTGCGTCTTCCTTTGGTCGAGTGTCAAGACCAAATTCCCTGTCAAGTCTGTGTCAGCGGCGGTCTCGTTAAAGGCAGCTTTGAAACAAACCGTTTGAAGTCTGGCATAGCCAGCACGCCACCAATGATACCTGCATCAACTCCAAACAGCGCTCCAGCAAAGCACGCCTATAAACATTAGTCCACTATTCCCGGATCATGGCGGCGAGTATCCTACCGAAGCTGTCAGGGCGATGACACGCCAGTTGTAAATCTCGGGCGGATCAACATGAATAGCATCATTGCGCACAATGCGCCGAAACATGCCGTGTATCGTCATCTTCACTCACTTCTTCTCGGATTGAAGATTAGAGAAGGATTGACGATAGGAATTAAGCTTACGAGAGCAGCATGGTTTTAAGTAGTGGAGACAATAAAGGTCCCAACACCACCTTTCGCGGCAAGGCAAACAAACCTAATGCGGGGCGTAGATCATGTCCTGGGGTAGAACATGTCGGCGGGGAGTCTCGGGCGCGTGATTCGGTGATGGGCTTGGCGGACGCCGCGGGGAGTCTCGGGAGGAGGGTCCGTGATGTATATGAAAGCAGTTATTGCAGATTAGACAAGTATTGTGCGCTGTTTGCTTGGTTTATTGAGGCCATTGGCTGCAGTATGCGGTATCTCGGGGGTTTTGCGTTGGGGGCTGAAACGGAGGCTGCCTATTACGGCCGCAATACGACAAATCACCATGCATGATGGATGTAACCTGTCTCGTATATTCGTTCAATTCAGGGTCTTGGCGGCAGAGTCTCATTGCAGGATACAGTGAATTATGCATCATGGGTATCACAAATCACACGACACCACCGCCACCGTACCAACTCTCGCTGTAAGATTAGGTTCCCCGACAATGCAGCATCACTGATGCTGGCTATCCCAAAGCGCATCTGGATTCTCCCAAATCTGTTCCAGCTCTGATCTTAATGAAGGTGTAGGCCAACCGCATCTCTTCTGGCACGTATCCAGCATTTCTACTACACATTGTCGTTCTAGGGGACTCTGCATGAACATTCCGGCTGCGCGCGCACGCTGTTAGTTCCTGCAAACCCAACAATAGTATTTGGGGACCTACCAATGAAGAGACATTGTGAAGACAACATGCTTGAAGCATCCTCTGTAAGTGTCATACCAATACCGCAGACCATTTTTATACTCTCTTGAATCTCCTTCTGGCGCTGGAGAAGGCCTTGGATACCGTCCAAATGGGGTTCGTGTGCTGTAATGAGAATACGCGAGCAATGGTGAAGCTGTACAGCGAGTCCTATCTCAATTAGCACCCGATCCAACATGGCAGTTGAAGCTGCTTACCAAAACATTGAGGATGTATCAAATGTGGATGAAACACTTCACTCTTCCGATTTCCCATGGTTGGCAACGCTGAGAACTCAACCGTGAGATGAGACCGCCACTCATTCAACATCTTCCTCAACGCCTTCGCCCAGCCGATCCTCCCCGTCAACCCTTCAACCTCAGCAGACGAATCAACAGCGCAAAAGTTAATTACCTGCGCCATTATCCATACTGCACGAGAGGCTAACTCATGGCTGTCTAGATCCTCGTATCCCTTCTTGGGCATCCACGTACTATACGTTCTTCTCTTCTCACGGAAAGCAACCCAGATATCCTGTCTTAGCCAAGCCCACCACGTCGTACTTTCAAGACTCGATGTCTCAACTTCAATCTGGCGAGATCTCAAAATCCAGAAGACTCCTTGAAGATGCTGTTGCCAATCTTTGCGTGACCCTCGTAGCATCTCATACGTTGAGACCATAAGCGTTGTAGCCATGAGTTCCTGACTATTCTGATACGTCGAATACCGCATAGCTTTCTGAACGTAGTGTAATGTTTGGTAGTAGTACTGTAGGGCAGTGTTTTGAGACGGACGCTGATTGAGAGGGATGGCTTCGTCGAGGGATTGGTGGTAGCATGATAATGCGAGAATGGCGTTGAGGAGACCTGCGTTGCGGACTGCTAGATGGGGAACTCGCGTAGAAAATGTCCGAGCTGGGTCGAACAAGTCAAGCTGATAAGAGATGAGTATCCATGTTCATGCATAGTGTGATAGACGTACCCATGAACATATGCGATGCAGGAAGTTCTGAAACAAGGTCTGTTCTCGATCGAGGAGTGATATGCTCTCCGAGGCCTGCCATAAGCTTTCTTCGGAACTATTCGCTGCATGATTGATGACTGTATCTCGGGTCGGTGGTTGAGTATCGATGATCCTTGTTGCTTTCTGCAATGGCGTGATGTCGCTATCTGCTTGACCGTTTGGTGATGTATCGAGTAGCTCGCCGTCAAGACCCAAGGGTGCATCAGTGTCTGCGAAGGCTTCATTCGATGCATCGTTTGCAAGGATGCCGAACCATCGAACTGCAGCGACACTGGCTGATGCTGCTGGGGTTGTCGAATTGGAGTCGGATTGTCCTCCAGACCAGTCATAGTAGGGTAGCTGTTGTGCCTGAAGATTCGCATCCCAGTTCAAACCCTCAGCGACATGGACATTTTGAGCATTGACCAGACCGGCGTGCGACTGAGCTGCCGCGATCGATCGCACAGTCTGCGCCAATTCATCCTGCGAAGTAATGATCTGTCCCAACTGTCTCAAAATCTCAAGGCTCGCAGAATCAAATCTACCCCAACCATCAGACTATATCTTCCAAGCAGTGATAAACTTACGTAGAATGGTCCTTCTCAGTATTATCATACGAACACGAGATATTCAACGACGCACAGAACCCACACGTTGGCTGCACATTATCGCACTTTGTTTTACGCGCTCTGCACACATGGCACGCCTTGAGACTCCTCTTCCTGGGATATCGCGGATCGGACGCGGGTTGACGCGGTCGCTTGCGTGCATTGTCCTCCGACATTGTGAAGTAGCGTTTGACAGTTAGTGTAAGGATCGGGGAGATGTGAGATTGCTTCCCGACGAGTTGAGGGGACAATATCTTGGCGGCGTTGGTCATGAGAATGTGATATGCACGTGCTGTGCGACCCCTCACGGGGAGTCTCGGGTATGGGGAAGTGAAACGCAGATCTGGGGAGATCGGCGGGAGAAGGATTCTGTGAGACGAATTAAAACAAGTCGATTCCCATGTTTGCTCGATATTTACTTTTGCAAGTCCCAGGCCGTTGTTTTCTGAGTTGATTGTTGGTCAACTTACCAGCCACCACCAAATATGGGTGAACTCTCTGGAGCCCCCAATGCCCATGTCAAAAGCACCATCTCGTGGCAGACAGCTCACTTAAAAACTCGACCAAAGCACTTTTCAACAGATATCCTCATCGCAGGCGGTGGCTTGGGCGGTGTCGCAGCAGCCCTCGGAGCTCTCCGTCGAGGCCGTCATGTTTTCCTTACCGAAGAATATGACTGGCTAGGCGGCCAATTGACAAGCCAAGCTGTGCCTCCTGACGAACATACGTGGGTTGAGCAATTCGGCGTCACACGGTCTTATCGAGCACTTCGTGATGGGATAAGACAGTATTATCGCGATAACTATCCGTTGACAGAGGAGGCGAGACGAAGGGCGCAGTTGAATCCTGGGGCGGGCCATGTCAGCAAGCTTTGCCATGAGCCGAGAGTCGCGGTGGCTGTTATCGAGGCAATGCTCATGCCGTTTATCGGCAGTGGACTCCTCACTGTTAGAAAACGTGTCAAGGCTGTTTCTTGTGACATGCTTGGACAGGTCGTGAGATCTGTCGAGTTTCGAAAACTGGATGGTGGAGGGACTTTCACTGTTGATGCGAAGTACATTATTGATGCTACTGAGTTAGGGGACTTGCTCCCCATCACCAAGACACCGTATGTTACGGGCTTTGAGTCTCGAAAGGATACAGGAGAGCCTAGTGCGCCGGAGGAAGCGCAGCCCCAAAACTCTCAAGCTGTATCGATTTGTTTCGCCGTGGATCATATCGAGGGCGAAGACCATACAATTCCCAAACCTGATAGATACGATCACTGGAGGAACTGCCACCCCGATTTCTGGGGTGCGCCGCTACTTGGTCTCAAGGCGCCGCATCCCCGAACGCTGGAGATAGTCGAGCGAGAGTTCACACCAAACCCCAACGACGATCCAGCCTCCGTGATGTCAGATCAGAGAAAGTCAGGAGGAGACATGAATCTCTGGACATTTCGACGCATTGCGGCGAAAGACAACTTCATCCCCGGAGCATATCGTTCAGATATCTGCCTTGTCAACTGGCCCATGATCGACTACTTCGAAAAGCCCATCATTGACGTATCAGAGGATGAGCTGCAAGAGCGTCTTGCCGAAGCTGCATCTCTGTCGTACAGTATGCTGTATTACCTCCAAACAGACTGTCCTCGAGCCGATGGAAAGGGCACAGGATACCCTGGTATTCGATTGAGAGGTGATATAACGGGTACGGAACACGGTCTTGCAATGGCCCCTTATATCCGCGAATCTCGACGCATCAAAGCCGTAACCACCATAGTCGAGCAAGATCTCTCCCTCGACGTCCGCGGTTCCAAAGGCGCAGTTCACTATCCCGATAGTGTCGGTGTCGGAATGTATCGCATCGACCTCCATCCATCCACCGGCGGTGATAACTACATCGACGTAGCCTGCTGTCCATTCGAGATTCCACTTGGTGCTTTGATACCAGTTGAGAGACCTAACTTACTCGCGGCCTCGAAGAACATTGGGACTACGCATATTACGAATGGATGTTACAGGTTACATCCTGTCGAGTGGAACATTGGCGAGGCGACAGGGTTGTTGGCAGCGCATTGCTTGGACAAGGAGTTATCACCACATGAGGTGCAGGGCAAGAAGGAGTTGTTTAAAGAGTTTCAGGATATGATAATCAGAGAGGGAGTTGAGACGGAGTGGCCTGATGTATCTGGATACTGATTGGGTTTCTTAGAGACACTACGGTAGGGAATTCCGGGATACGGGAGATAAGAGTCTTATACAAACATTTAGATAATTGAATAAAAGCCCGGTCAATTCCAGCTATAGACTATTTACAAGGAACAGCACCAAGGTCCATTCCATAGCGCTAGACGCCTGAGTCTCACTCATATGGCTTCTGTAACTGATTCCCTTCAACCTGCTCCGCAAATTTGGGAATGTGAGTAGTATGGCACCACGGCTTCAACTCCTCTTCCTTTCGAATCGTAGCCGCAAAGCATCCCAGCCATCCCTCACGTGGAAAAACGTTATTGACTTCCTCACGCGTCTTCTCATGGATGATCCTTCCAAAGTCCTTGACATTAGGGTGCTCACCAACATTATCGTAGATAGTAGCCAGTTGAATGAGCTGCCCGAGAAAAGTGATATTTCCCTCGGTGCCAAGGTCTTGATGACGGATTATAGTCTCGCAAACCGCTTCGGCTTGGTCTTTGGAAGAGCCGCTTTCTTGAAGCAGGTTGAGAGCTTGGATGGCGCCTTGAAACTCGAAAGAGAGACGGGTCGAAGACATGTTCTCGTCAGTGGTGCCGATGTCGTGGAGGAGGCATGTTAGTGCCAGGGTCGAACGGGAAAGAGTGTCTGCATGCTCCGGGAATTGCTGTCGAAGAATGACAGTAGCTAGCACAAAGGTTTATTAGTACACAAAGATTAATACATCCGAGGCTGTCATTGAATTACACCAGTAGTAAACCCTCATGGAATGGTTGTAAGTTTGCTTCAACAACTTATGTTTGGCATGTTGCTGTGTCTTCTTGACGATTGGGTCATCGTCTGGGAACTGAATGCGTTGAACGTCAATGTACTCAGGTTTATTGATATAAGGTCCATTACTAAAGATCTTTCCGGCATCAACTGGGACAGCAGTCCATCCATTTGCGGCAATGTCGCTAGAACTCATATTGGGAAAGGAAGAAAGAATTGGAAGTCAATCAGGGTGAATGAATTGAGCAGTGTGAAAAAGAAGAAAGCGAATTGAGGGATAATTGGGATCAATAAATAGGAAAAGTCTGGTACTCGATTTCTAATCAAGACTATCAACCTGAGGACGTCGTTTGAGGGGTAATCTGCGACTAACAACCTAAGGCTGTCGGTTTTGGAGTTTTGGCCTCGACCTTGAGCTGTGTTATGTCATCATGCCCGCTTACTCCTTGCGTCATTGAGACGACACATATGACGTTCATTGAGATGGAGGTTTTTAGTATATTTATTAGATAGATTCATGTTTCATCTGTGAAATACCGATCGTCTTGTCAAATCAGACCTTGCCCGCCACAAGCTCGTACGAAGGGGGTGGTGCCTCAGATGTAGGCAACTCGACCTCATGTCGAACAGCTGGAGTTGAGGGACCTGCCTCAATTTCCCTTGGTCGAATAAGTTCCTGCAGATCCTTTCTCCCAACAGCTTTGATGAACTTGACAGCTTCTTGAGTCTCTTTGGCTGTAGCGTCAGCACCGTAAACCATCAACTTCGCCGTCAAGTTATAGTCAAGTCTCATCAGTGCCAGTTTCAATGGCGTTCTGTTGAGTCCATCGACCTCGTTTACATCAACACCTTGTGCCAACAGGGCCTCAACAGTATTCTGGCGGTTGACGTCGATGGAGTATGTCAGGAGAGTTTGACCCGAGAGCATGCGAACCTTGGTGTTGACGGCTCGGCTCAGAAGGGCTTGCACCACTGGGGTACTGGGCATTTCGACGGCGTGACAAATAGCTGGCAGACCGAATGTTATGTCAACCGCTTCAGGACTGGCACTATTTGCCATGAGCAACTTCATAACCTCAACCTTTTCGTCATTATTCAGAAACGGGTTCTTGATAACCTTGATGAGAATCGGTTGCTGATGCGAATCCGTACCATCAACATCGGCACCCCCCTCGATGAGTTTCTTCACGATCTGAAATCTCTTCATTCCAATAGCAGCTTCCAGGATACTTGTTCCAAGAACATTCAACACCTTCGCACTTGCGCCTTTGTCAAGGAGTAGCCCGACCATGTCAGCGTCACCGCTCTGAACTGCTGTGTAGAGAATGGTTTGTTTAATTGCACTTTTGGCATTGGGATCGGCGCCATGATCGAGGAGGACATTGGCTAGTTCAACATTGCCCTTCTTGACAGCGTGTACAATGATCTCCTCGCCTATCGCATCCTTTGCACTTGCGTTGGCGCCGTGGGAAAGAAGAAGACGGGTGATGTCCATATTGTCTGTCTTGACGACCTGGACAATAACTTCCTCTTGTCTCTCGTTCCTTGCGTTAACTGGAGCGCCATTCTCAAGGAGGAACTTGATACCGTTCAGGTTACCTATGGCAACAACATCAACAAAGTAGGGCTTCCCAGTTTTGGATTTGCCGTGTACACTTTCCCCAGAATCAATAAGCACCTTGGCGATCTTGAGGCTCCCGACAGAAGCAGCCTTGAATAAGGGCGGTAGCTTGTTGCTTTGAGCTCCAGCCTGTAGAAGAAGCCAAGCGGTTCCAACTTGATCGTATCTTATGGCGCACTTCAGTGGTGTATCCCCGTCTTCGTTTCGACCGTTGACGTTTGCGGCTTGGCAGATTAGGCCAGAGACTTGTTGCTCATCTCCACGAGCGGCGGCTTGACAGAGCGTTGAGACCAATGGGTCATGTTTGCGGAAGCCTGATGTAAGGGCTCTGAAGAATGAAGAGCCTTTGGGGCGGTGACAATTGTTGACTGGGCTTTGAACTAGTGGTGAAGGCGTTGACGGTGACGCTATGGGCGGAGTTGTAATCGTTGATGCGGGCATTGAATACGAAGGCGGTGCTACTTCTTTCTCCGCGACGGGGATCTTCTTGCTGCTGGGCAGTATATCTTGTCGGGCAGTGCTTTTCTCTGATTTGACTAGTCTCTTGTTCATAGCCGACTTTACTGCTTCTTGAGCTTGATGGGTGAAAAACGCCGAGCCTGATGGGCCAAAAGAATCATCGTTCCTGGGATATTATCAGAAAGCAAGTTATTCAATATGTGAGGATAGCAACGTACCTGACGAGGGGAGTGCAAACTTCGAGCATGTAATTGTAAACAACAAGACAGTATTCATGTGCCTTCAAGAACTCTCTGTCCAATCCAGCTATATTCTCTGGCTGCCAACTGGCTAATTGCATACGTAGGACCTCGAGCCCCGTTTCATAAGTAGTGAAGAGCGGAGTGAGAGTCTCGCGAGTGTCGCGGAGTTTACTGCTGTCGGGTTTGGCATGGAGGAGCTCTTCCAATTCAGCAAGTCTGCGCTTCAGCTCCTCAAGACCAGATGATATAACCTTGAGCTCTAGAACGTGCTGTTCATCTCGTTCGGCTACCTTGTCTGCGGCGGCTGCACAGGATACTGCGCGCTTCGAGATGGACCTACATAGGTTGATGAGATCGATGCTGGATGTCGCAGTCATGATGGTGAGGTCTCGCTGTTGATCTCGGTATTGATGGCCGATAGATTTGGGGTCGGTCTGGTGATATATAATGCGGAGAGGCAGCCAATGCTTGGCGGTCAGATGTTACACTCGATGTGTGATATTCGGCCGAGCTTGTTGTGAGTTGATGACGATTATTGACAGGGGTCTGGACATGGATGCGTGGCGCTGCGTAGCATCGAGACTAATAGCCCTATGGCCCTTCGATGTTTACCTGCCTCAGACCAGTCATTTTACGATGGCCTGTTTTGCTGAATGCAGGCTCCGTTGGAAACCAGTCTCCACCAAGGATGTAGAGATTATCACACTTCAGCATGGGTTGATGCCACTCGCAATGGCCAAGTTTGCGAAACGCCCTACCGAATGCCTTATGCACCTCGGCGGCTCAGCACCACCCAATTTGGCATAGCCACTACACAGTTGATCCTTCGCTCAGGACGCTTTAGGGAATTCTTTCGATGCTGCGGGAAATGCTTATGGGCTGGCAACCTTCTCGAATGCACCACGACCAAGGTTCTTTCGCAGACGCGTCATTCAAGTACGACATTAAAGAGTTGTCATTGCTATTCTAAACAGATGACAACTGAAATGTCTATTTCCGGTTCGAGTGCGAAGTCTATGAGTTCTAATCCATAAGAAGGCTGCTGGCAAAAAGTGCTCTTGTGAGGTGCACCGGCGATTGGTTGTGACCCGACGCACCGCCTCAACAAGGGCCTTGTATGGGACATGGGATGGAAGAATATCAACAGTATAATAAGCAGGCAATTGTGTAATTTATCGCAGAGCGCAGTGTGGGTTCATTAGGCTATCGAAAAGAACATCTGACTAGACAGGTTGGCTCACAGTATACGATCCTACAATGCCACTCTCTTCTTGATACTTCATGCAATGACCCAAAGAACAGCAACAAAACCAAAGGTCCACGAATCTCCAACTTGATCACAATGGTCGATGCCCATCATCTACTTCTTGACATTTCCGGAGCGGTCCTTGAATCCCTCGACAACGACGACATCCTCACCGAACTTAGTCTTCCCGTTGGGGAGTTTCATGAAGGCCGGGATCTCGGTGTCCTTCGCGACGACAATGTAGCCCTGGTGCCAGATTTCTTTTGTGCCCTTCCAAACGGCACGAGGACGCTTGGGCGCGGCGTGGTCGATGATTTCGACGTAGTCTTCAGACGTCTGGTCAAGTTCGATCTCGAAGTCTTCGAGGCCGCGAACGGACTCTTCGACATCCTTGCTGACAGCCTCGGAGGCCTGGCCCTTGGGGTCAACGGTCTTCTTGGAGGAGAAGAATCGAAGCATTGTGTGATTTGGGTTCTGAGTCTGAAAGTCTGTTGTTAGCGTTGAACTCGCGCCAGGAGTGATCGAGTCTCACTCACTATGGTGTGAAAGGTGTAGTGTTACAATTATGAGAAAGCTTTGGTTGCTGAGGGTTGGGAAATAAGAAGAATCAGAATTCAAAGATGGGTTTCTGATAGAAAGGTGTACCTCGGTGGAGAAGGGAAGGTGATTGAAGGCTCTGATGCCACTGGTAGAGACGAGCGTACGCCATTGGTTGTGGAAGAGAAGTCGTTTGAACAGGCCCATTGTTTGCTTTCAAACGGATGAAATTGGCCCCTATGACACTGGCCTCTCGAATGTCAGTCAAGGCTGCCAGCTGTTGGCAGTGCAGATACATGTTAATGGATCAAAGGTAAGTTATGTATCGGAGGAGACGAAATTCCAGGGGAGCGTTTTGACACGGATCATTTCTTTCATAGAACATATGGCACTGCTCAATCAATTGAATACGAACACTTAAAGATGTCTTGACTTACTGCAAGCGTTGTGCGTGTTCAGTGTCTCGGGGGGAGGGACTGTTCTTAGACATGATTGTGACTCCCCTAAGATCGGCTTTATGGAATGCTGGCCCGAAAAATAACTCGTCAAGTTTTGTTTCTAGCTTAGGGATAAAATTGCCATATCTGCCGTTCCTCCATCCTTGTATCGCCATATCTCGGGTTGGCCAGTGGATGGGAAGCTCTCGCGAGCTGTCTCGGTAGATGGATCACCCCGAATCACGGAGCAGCAAGCCAAGTCAAGAGTAACAACCTAGGGCACAAGAATAATATGCATGCATTACAAACCTTGGTGAGTAATATTGTTCTCGGGTTGAATTGTGACTGGTTTTGAGCCAGCAGATATTGGCAAACGCCCAAGTTCCCTTTAATGTATTTCGTTATTACTCCTGCCCCTATGTGTCCCAGTACTCCACGGCCGAAGGAAAACGACACTTGACTGTTCAACCATACACCTAGCCGCTACTAGCGTACACAGCTTCGAATATGAGGTCGATTTGCATACGTGAAGAAGTTGGTCAGTCGCATGAGCACAGCATTAGGATTTAGGCCATAAGACCTGCGTTCATCCCTTCTTAATAGTGCGGCCGGCCTGGAGGAAGATTGGGATAGTTGTAGTAAGGTTGATGTGGAGGCGGTGGGACTTGATAGTTATGGGGATATTTATGAGAGGCCGCGCCCGCGGGAGGCGGAGGTAGAGGCCTGCCAGCATGAGGTGGTGGAGGCGCACCTCCAGGAGGACCGACAGGAGGTGGAGGAGGCGCACCAACAGGAGGACCGACAGGAGGCGGAGGAGGTGCACCTACAACAGGCAAATGCTGTGGCGGCATAGGTGGCCGAGGAGGCGCGGCAACAGGAGGTGGAGGCGGCGGGGCCTGAGGGATATTGGGATAGTTATAGTTATTGCAAGGATGACAGG
>JABSTN010000134.1:0-16119 GCA_013759125.1 Fusarium sp. NRRL 53293 | reverse complement strand
CTACTATCTAATTTTATATAGGTTTAAGTAAACAAAATATACTTAATAATAATACTATAAGTCTTCTATTTTTAATTAAGTATAAATCCTTATTTAAGGCAATTTACAGGTATTACACTACTATAATACTAGATAGAAGACGGCCATAGCATTTATCATCTCTTCTCCACCTACAAGCTTTCCATGCTTACGGCCCAGCCAGCTACAATAGTTATCTTTATCCTTGAAATTACGCCCTGAGAGCGTCTGAACCCGCAGTTACAAGTCGGGGTCAATCATAGTAGTAAGCGCCAGTGGTATCACAACATGCTTCCACTGGCATGCTTTTCCCCCGGTCTTGTAGCTGTCCGTGCAAATTTGCTTGCTAACGTGACAATAGAAGCAGCTCAGGTAGCGGGCCCGCCCATCTTTCCGATAATCAATTGTACCCTGGAATTCCATACAGTTGAGGAACGACAGGCACTCGTCGACTTCCGCACAGCCGGTCCAAGGATGATCTGCCTCCTCGGCACCCTTGAACATCCAACAAATTCGGCACCCAAGCCTACCCAGCCCCGCAACGCTCTCCAGGGCAGCCTGCATGCGAGATCCTCTTCCCGTGGTTTTGAGACATCAAGAGACCCTGTGAAGGAGGCTCGCTCTTCCAAGTCAGCGAGTCTCGCTGGCAATTGTCGCATAGAGCCCCGTCTAATGCACGGCAGTCCCGCAGATCGCCGTCCAAGTACTGACCAAGGATGCGCCGCCGGCAGCCTCTTATCCGGATTAAGCTATACACCTCTCTAATCTTCATTTCCAAACAGGCAGTTTTAGATAGATCCTCCGTTAGCCAATCCCGGTCTTCGACTATAATCTCCACGATGATAGGTTCGCCGGTGCGCCCAGCGCGCCCAGCCTCTTAAGCATAGTCAATGATGCTAAATGAAGCCTCTAGATGGATAACGTGGACTATTCTAGGCACATCGATGCCGGTCCTAAGCGCCGCCGTGGCAACGATATACGATGCATCCCCATTCACCTAAGCCCGAAACCCTTCCTTACGTTGTGCAACGAGGTGCGCCTCGCTTCTGTTAAATCCATCGTGGTAGTAATAACAGCTCAGCTGCTGGGCGACAGCTTTGCATTTAGCATAGCTTTTACAATATATAACGCCTTTCTCTCCTCGCATTAAGGTCTACCGCCGGGAATAGACCCTCTACTTAACCTCCATAACTCCCCGTCCATTCTTGACCCTCGTCACCCTGTACTGCGCGTTAAGCCGATGGCTTAACGCCCGTATATAATAGGGGTTCTGCAGCAGCATTGCCTCTTCAAACTCCCTTTGTCGAAGAGGGGGCAGAGTCCCGGTCAGAAACAAGAGCGGGCAATCTAGACCTCAGAGCATCGTCAGCCCACAAAGCCCAGCGCGATACTCATCAGCGGCGGTGAATGTAAGATGGCATTCATCGATCACCACCCTGTCCAACCTGTTCCGGACCCGGAGGTCAGCGGCCCACTGCAGGAAGTCCTCGGTTATGGCCGCCTCTGCCGAAACTACCATCACCCTCGGCCATGTATCGCGTGCTGCCGGCCAAGGCTTGCAGTCTAGCCCAATCTCTGTACAACGAGTGACGAGCTGCTTCTTGAGCTCCGTGAAGGGTGCCACCACGATCGTGACTCCGGCCTTTTCCAGCACAGCTGGCACCATGAACGTGAGGCTCTTGCCGCCACCGGTCGGTAAGATGGCTACTATGGGCGACTCCTTCGCCACAGCTAGCCGCATCGCCTCTTCCTGCTGTGGGTTGCGGAATTGGGCGTGGTCGTCTCGGAGGACCGTACGAAGGGCTTCCAGAATGTCCCAGTCGGGCCCTTCTCTCTGCCGTTCCAACGCCATTATCTTCTGCCGCTTACCGCTATTGAACCCTGGTGGTGATAGCTTCTCTTCGGGTCCTGCCTTCCTCTTCTCCGCCGTGACCTTCTTCACGGCAGCCTCTCCCTGATCGAGTCCGAGAAACTTATGCCATCTGCGACTGACCTGCCCGAAAACTTCCAGTGAGTCTGCGGTCAGTCGCTTCAGTATGTCTATAGTAACGCCGTAGTTGGACGAAGTTCCTGTGCTATGAGCTGCGGCCAGATCATCAGCTACCTCGTACCGCTCTGTCTCGTCCCCGTTGTCCTCGTCCTCGTCAAAGTCGGGCCCCTCCACCCCACGCAGTCGCGCATGCTTCTTGCTGATCGCAATCGCAACGTGCCGCCAGTCTTGCAAAGTCAGCCGCGTGCTCATGTAGTGGTAGGTCCACTTCGACATCGCCCGCGAGATCTTGCTCCCCTCCCACGGCCCGTTCTCGTCGTGCCATATGAAGTCGCTAGGGGGCTTCATTGCTCCGTAGGAAGCCCATCGGTCCGCCTCCCAGCGGTCGGCGAGTGGCCTGACATAGATCATGTACATCGCTAGGAGCTGACCAGGCCGGGCTGCCAGGAAGCGAGGTATGACCTTTGGGGCGTCGAAGTGTACCAGGGACTTGTGGTACTGGGTCGCCAGAGCCATCTCGTCGTTGATGACGAAGGCGCTTCGGTCGCGATTGATGCCGTTGACGAGTCGTAGACCCCCGATCTCGTCACTACGCGCTATCCCGTTTCATGTGGCGGACGGCGCGAAATAGGAACCCTTGCTTCCTCAAGGGTAATAGATTGTATCACAAGGGAAGTCGTGTATCAGTCTGGGAAGCAGCGCGCGGAAGGAAGAAGCTTTCAAAACTCTGATCTTCTAGGCATACATGTGAATCGCAGTACTTTACAGCGATATATGACACAGAGGGTCAGTGTGACAATAAATACGATGCCTAGTTCGACTTGAAATATGTCAAGTACTGCGTTTTAGCTCGGTAGTGACGCAGAAATAACGAATAGCCGACCTCGGCCACGTGAAAAAGGTCTGCAACAACACTCTCGACCACATGCCTACGCGGTCTTTTGACCCCTTTGAGTCATGCTCCGTATTGCAGTGAACTCTGAAATATTTCCAGCTAGTTGTCAGAAATCCGCACTGTCTGCAAGCGTATCCATTGTGAATTGGAAGCCCTAGAACTGATGGTACTGGTTCTGTCCAGCTGTAGTCTCTATCCAGCTCCAATTCATGAGACCCCCGTAGCTTCAGTCCTTCGTAGCGGCATTTGACGACATGGCGCATCTCTGTGCTTGCAGCTGGATGTTTTTCCCTCAAGTGGCCTTCCAATTGGGTCACCGCATAGCCATGCTCTCGGCAAATAAGGACCCCGTAATCTGTATCGTAGATGAAGGTGTCGGCTAATGCACCCGCCCCGGCGTGCTCGTCTGATGTACCTAGTTCGTCGAGTCCCTCGTCGGAACTGGAGGAATTATTGAGGCTGCTGTCAGTCATTTCTATGTCCGCGGTATTGCAATTATGCCCCTGATCCATCTTGCGGAGTTGACAGTTATTGTAAGAAAAGGATGTGAAGCTTCTTTGTCGTTTCCGTTTTCTAATGTTAGAATTCGTGGTTTTCTTGCGATGGCTGGTTACTTTGCTACTCAGCCTCGCTATGTGGAAGGGTTTGTGGTTTTATTCGGATGAAATGATCATCATGGCTAAGCCAGCCACACGCGACTTCAATGTTTGGATTACGTGGCTCACGATTGCACTTGGACTGGCATTTGCTAATAGCCTAGATAAGCTGGCCAAAGATACACGGCGGTGGATATTGTCTCGCTGACATCGATCTCGTAGAAAGGTTCTGTCTACACCATCTACTTATTCCCCTATGCCAATGACTAATAGTTCCGATAGATCGAAGCTATCCTAGAGGCCGAGAACATAGTCGCTGTTTTACGGATGGCATTTACCTCTCGGCGCATCACCTTTGTGTTGGTTCTAGGTATTCGTTGTAAGTGTTGTACCGTGGGTTACTGGACAATTACTGACATCAGCAGGCGTCCCAGATTGGCCTTGCAGTCCTCGGTTTGTTCTATTCAGTAGACGTATCAGACAAGCTCGCCCTACAGGTGATGCCTGGCAATGTGTCGATAGCCAATATGTCTGTAGTTCAGCCCCTCGGGTTTGTATTCTCCAACAGTCAGTCGAGAAGTGACCAAGAATATACAGCCAATATGTAAGTCGTTCCCGATACCAAGTTAGGACGTTGACATTTAATGATCAATAGGTATGGTGCCATGTCACTCACATACACAACTGGAGCCCGTACACTTGAACCAGAGTTAGGCGACCTGCGACTGGCGTCCGACCCCGTTATATTCTGCGATTTGGACGGATGCGACTTTGTCTTCCTGGAAGCATCAGTACCAGCGGACCCTGAAAAAGAATTGGCTGATATGGAATCTTGGCAGCTAATAATGGTTGCCACAAATCGCCGATTGAGTATATCGACAAAATGCGAGAGCTATCCCATGATAAGTGACGGCGACGGACCATCTGCCGAAATAGAGTATCGAAGGAATAACACCGACAACAAGAGTGAGGAAAATGTCCGCCTCAGGATCCCTTTTGCTTTAGGGACTGAACAAACAACTTTTATGACCAACACATCCACCAATTGTGGTCCCAGTTGCAGCACCGTCATGGCTTTTGAAACATCGACCGAGAACCCCTGGTTTTATTCATGCCATACGACCGTCTATCCCATATCTAACGGCACGATTCCAGAGCACGTTGTTCCGGAACATGTCCGACTTTTGGCAGCCCAAGCCATCGCCCTGCAAGGCTTCTCGGTCAACACTACACTCAGCGATTTTGACCTGCAGCACCAAGTCTACCCAGCCCAGTCACCGTTTGGCACCCCTCTCTAAGGGATGGTGCAGGCCATGGAGCTTACTATGTCACGCTTTGCAGGCGGTGTAACTGCAATGGTAGCAAAAGTAAATTCGGAAATCGTGGTCGATGGGTTCCCACCGACAAAAGGGTCGAGTCTCAACGTCGGCCACTGGGATTACGTCTGGCTTGTCCTGTCTACTATTGTCTTGTTTCAGTTCTTGTTTAGTGCGGTTGTTGCTTTCTTGGCCACAAGGGTGATCATTCCTCCGGAAGGAGCTACGCCCATGGCGAGGGTGCTCCATGCTATGACGGCTAGCGAGAGTTCTGGTGGGATTGAGTGGATCTATCGAAGCCGGAAGATTTCCACTGATGGAGTTTACGATTTGTATCTTGATGGGCGTCCACGTGCAGGGCTAGCTGGTAAAACCTAAGGTGGGATTTTATAAGATCATTAGAGTAAAAATAGTTACTCTATAGTATAGACTATAATGAGCTCTATAGGCTGGTAATTATATTTTCACACGATACTAGTAATAACTATAATATTTACTAACAGAGAAAAGTGTATCGAATTATTAGATAAAGAGAAGAGAAATATAGGCCTGACTAATTTAATAAAAAGCTGCCTCGAGAAACGAGAAATACTGCTGCCAACATATCGACCTAAAGGTTACACCAATTAAGCTGGAGGGCACTTGGGAGTAGACGGGAAAGTAGTTCCGTCTGTCTGCCAGCCTCGAAGTTGGGAGAAGCGTCTCCACAGGTATCGAATAAACCAGCCCTCAAATCTCGTAATCGTCGGGATATGAGCGCTTTGATCAGTAGGCTCCATGACCATCTGCTCAGTGAGGTTGGGAGGAAGCCAGAGGATGGAGCAGATAGAGGTCTCATTTCTCATATCGTTGATGTAGTCGCGCAAACCAAATGTGTGACCCTGCAAAGATTGTCTTAGTCCATAGCAATGTTGAGGATCAGAGTCTACGTACCGACTCATGGACTAGAATAGACCAGTTGCCCATCTTGCTTCCAACAGTGTCCCAGCCATACTCACTGACATTGATACCCTCACCTGAAGCGACACCCATGTTGAATTCACCCCAGCTCTTGTCGACAAGGAAGTACTGGTGGAACCGATTCTCGGCACCGCGTCCACAGCTAGAGTAGTCTCCATCGGGGTGGAGATGTCGTGAACAACCAGGATCACAGGAAATGATTCCATCTTTGTCTTTAAACTCGTTGGAGACGTGGAAGTCATCACGATTTCCTATCAGCTGGCTGTCGTTTGCTATAGCCCACGCGATGATGTTGAACTTGACCTCTTTGAAGGGGAAGTTGTCCCAGCCAGGAAGCCACTGTTGGTATTGTTTGACGTGCTGGATGGAGACATATTTTCTCGTCTCTTCATCAAGAATCGAATCTGAGTCCATCTCATGCAAACATTGATCGTAGTGGCATATGTCAGTGGGCGTCTTTATCATAATTACTCTTGCTTATACCCATTCCCATCCATGATCTGGTCAATAGCCCAGTTGTGATACTTCGAAAGTCCACCACTATCTGAAACATGGGACTCATCAT
The DNA here is from genome assembly GCA_013759125.1 of Fusarium sp. NRRL 53293. Taxonomy (NCBI): domain Eukaryota; kingdom Fungi; phylum Ascomycota; class Sordariomycetes; order Hypocreales; family Nectriaceae; genus Fusarium; species Fusarium sp. NRRL 53293. The sequence continues at coordinate 9,779 of JABSTN010000134.1, read as the reverse complement.
GATTCCAGTATTATCCCATGCCATTGGCAGAGACTGTTTCCATTGATCGGGAATGGGATCATTGGGCGAGTCCACAAAGGCGCAGGTAACAAGACGAAACATGGCTACCATTGAGAAAGTGGCGGTGCTGGTACGCGATGGCATGGTGTAGTAACGGTAGTAAAGAATGAACGACTGGTGAAAGCTGTGTGAGATGAAACCCCAAAGGAGGTTGGTCAATAGCAGCTTTCTTATAGTAAAAATCTAGCAATATCCATTACCGAATAATGGATGCCAAGGTGGATACTATTATCGTAGATAGTGTCCATTCATGTGACCCATGGTAAGGTAATTCTCCGAGACAGATATGAGCATTACCCAATACCAGTACTCGCCAAGGTCTACACAACCTTTCACTTCATATACCGCACCCATGCTCGTGTTCATCAGCCTCGTTTTGGCAAAAGATCGCCGACGACCGAGATGCCCCCACTGTACGACCATCAATGTATTTTAATTGGTACATGCGTATTTTTGGACATACGGACGTGACCGGTCAAACGATGGTCACTTGGTAGGGGTTTGCTGGCCCTGGCTCAGAGACACGGCTCGGGACTCAGCGTACTAACCAAATGTAGTATACATTGAGCTGTCCAATCAACATCGAGGAATCCCAAAACTAGCTGCATGAACAGGCTTAAACAATTATTACAGTATTGTTAAATTATCTATTTAAGGACTCGTATTTCCATCGGTTCGTCTCTATCTTGCTCATCAATCTCATATTTCATTGCCATCACAATGCCCTCTACTCTCAATTTCCAGTCCGAGGCACCCATTGGTCTGGGCGAAGAAGATCGTTATGTGGTAACCTTGGAGCAGTATGGCCTACAGCCACCGTCTGCAAAGCAAATGCTCACGCCTTTGGACATGAATATGCCCAGACTGTATGGTATCCGCTTGGTTCTATGCTTTCCAACTAATCCTGATATGGATAAGCGGCAAATGTGAGACTCATGTGTGATGCTATGATACATAGAAGACTGATGGAAGTAGATATGAGAACCTGAAGAAGGGCTTGGCTCACACTGTCACCTCCATTCCTTGGATATCTGGACAAATTGTAAGTACTGAATTGTCCATCTGGATTTACAGTTGCTAATGTCACTGTCTGATCAGGGCCCGGAAGAAGGACAGGATCCCACGACCCGAAAGGTCCAGATTCTTGACTCGCCATCTGGATTTAAGTTCCCGTACGTGTTATTTATTTAGAACGCTCATCCAGACATTCGCTAACAAAACCCTTGTCAGGTACAAGGATCTCACTGATACACTGCCATCTTATGCAGAATTACACGAGAGACACTTCCCCTTGGCAGAATTCACCACAGCTCAGGTTGGCCCTATCGATGTCATGCCACAGGGACTCAACCAGCCTGTCTTTGCAGCTCAGGCCAATTTCGTCGAGGGTGGCCTTCTGCTGACTGTGGGAGTCCATCACTCGGCATGTGATGCGTCGGCCTTGGACGCTATCCTGGGCACGTGGTCACACAATACTGCCGTAGCTAGCGGTGGTTCCGGATCCTTTTCCACATTTGATGTACCATCCAATGATCGCATGCCCTTGATGGAAGGAGATCCTGGCATCGTCGACGTGGCTGCTTTTCCTGAGTATGTGCTGATGCCTACGCCTCACTCCATTGAGGGTGATTTGTCAAGCATGTCTGGATTCCAGATGCCTCTCCTCGCAAGTCACCTTTTCCGCTTCTCGACGGAGTCTCTTACAAAGCTTAAAGAACAGGCAGGAGCATTCTCTTCCCATGATGCCCTCTGTGCTTTTGTATGGCAGCGCATGACTTTGGCACGAATGCACTCCGGGGTCTTCAGTGACCCCCCTGCAGAGGACTCAACAACGCGCTTCTGCTTTGCTGTTAATATTCGCAGCCGATTGAGCCCTCCGCTGCCATCTTCTTATATGGGCAATGCTTCCATGGGGTGCGTTACGGAGAAGATCGCCGTAGCTTCCATTTTATCGAACAATGGATTGAGGCAAGCTTCAGCCACGGTACGGAGGTCACTGAAGGACTTCAGTAGTCCCGGAAGAATCACTTCAATTATTGGTCTATTGAAATCGCGACCTAACCCTACCGACTTCAAGTTGTCCTTCAATGGTTTCCTTGGACCAGATGTTGTTGAGTCTTCTTGGGCTGATCTTGATGTTTATGGGCATAAATGGGGCGATGCTATTGGCGCACTAGACGCCGTTCGTGTACCAGGTGAAGGCTCTGATGGTACTATGATGATATTGCCCAGGTTGAAGGATGGTGGTCTGGATATTGTTATTGGGTTATCGTCGGGAGCGATGGAGAAGCTCCTCAGGGATGAAGAGTTCGCTTCTTTTACGAACTCTTAGATGATTGTGAATCAGCATATTTGTGTGCAGATGGTATCTATTAATCACATTTTCTGAATACACTTTTTGGACTTTACCAGCTCACAATCGGCTTTCTCTGTAAGTGTTGGCCGAGGCTTCATACGCAATCAAAGCGAAATACTTCAGGCCTACCCAGGAGTATCTGGCTATCCGTGTTGCAGACCTTCTCAGCAACCGGAACACCGGCTTGTGCAAGACCTTGAAGCTGTTTGCGTATCCAACCCTTTTGTCCTTGGGGTACTTCCGAGGCACTGCAAGCGACATATAAGGGCCATACAAGAGAGAATTTCCCAGTCTGTACATTCCTCACTCTTTGAATAGTAGACCGTGAGTTCAGCAAAGAGATTTCCTGCGTCCTGTGGTTGGCGAGAAACTGGAGGTTCATCTTGCAGAGATCGTTGCCCAGGAGATAAGGCACAGTTGCGCATATATCATCCACTAATGCAGCCATTCGCTTTCTGATCTTGCTGGTATCTAATGATGAAGGTAAGATAAAGGAAGCTCGAAGCTGGATTGAGAGCAGGATAAGCTTCGATATACGGTAGAAATTCCATACGCGAGCCATGTAGAAGTGAGCATAGCGGTGGACGCTTTGCGGAGCGTATTCCGAGTGTGCATCATTGTTGATATTCAGTGCAGTGGCGTAAGACCAAGCAGGTGGGAGTCTTTTTGCCCAAGTGGACAAAAGGAAATCCAAGGTCTGGGCATCGTAGACTATTCTTTCTAGAGAAATCGTCCCAAGTTGAGCAAGATCGATACTTTGGTATTGAAGCCGCGGGATGCCAGCTGCTATCGAAAGGAGGCGGATCTCCGGGTCTTTACACGAGGAGGGTAGCCCCTGAGTGAAGATTTCATCAACTGGCTGACATATCTGCATCTGGCTCATAACCTGCCGACGTAAGTATGTAGCATCTAGCGCAAGGATAGGAGCACTGTATCTTACCACGTTCTTCAGGACAAAGAAGTACATACTGCGGGAGAGGGGAGAGTTAACGTGAGTTGCTTGGAGCTTTAACAGAGCCAGCGCTCCGTCTACATGAGTCCCCCATGCTGAAGGCATAGACAAATGGCCAGTGATAGTCTAAGACGTGTCAGTTCAAGAAACAGATATTGGTGAACAATAAAGGCTCAGAGTCTGACCTCATAGCCACAAAGTAGCAGAACCCCATACAAGGCCTGGTAGTCTAAACTCAGTTGCTCAGTCTGCATCGCTTCTCTCAAGGCTTGAACGGCTTTGAGGTATCGATTCAGGCCCAGTTGGGTAGCGTGCGGTATGACTTTCGTAGATGCGACAAGCGACACTGCCTCCAATGCTAGGTGTAAAGCTGAATCCTGCCGAGATGAAGCATGAAGACGCGGTAGCTGCTCCTGGAGTGAAAGCGTTGGATCATGGATCGATAAGTTCTCGACTGTAGAGTGATAAAAGTGACATATCGCGATCTCTTCCTGAGAGGGGAGCAATGGAGGATGTGGGGCGCCGTACTTGATGAAAGATGACTCCATAATGCGACAATCCGCATTGCTCAACCACTGGGTTTCCCGGCCGTGTTGCAATCTCTTGCGCTGACGAATTTTTTCTTTTGTTTTGGACGTTTCGTCTCGGAACAACAGGCTTGATTGATCTCTATAACCAGAACAGATCTTGCCCAGATTCAGGCATCGCGAACACTGTGGATGCTTTTCATCGCACTTGGTACTGTCAGCGTATGCTTGATCAGGCGCTGCCAACGTTGCCTGCCTTTTTATGAGCTTTCCTGGGTGAATCTCATTAAAACCCAAAATTTAGACCAGGAAGATTTGGCCGTAATCAAACTTACCTACAGTTTTCACAGGCTTTGCTTGGTATACCGTAGTAGACCATTGTAGTAGTAAACTTTATGCTGGATCGCGAGAGCTAAATACAATATACAAAAGCAGTGGGTGCTAAAATTGGATTAAGGGGATAGGTCTCGTTCGGAATCAATGTATGAAAAGGGGTAGTGGATCCACCGTTTATCTTTATCTAATCTTATCTTATCTCAGTGCGGGCCATTAACGCTTAACCGCGGATCTTTGGCTAGAGGCCAGATCCCCGATCCCCGCTCGCTTGTTTACAGGGCTCTTCGTTCCTTAATACACCCAGGCGTCCAAGCCGCGCAATGAATTATAGCAGCCGTTCAGTAACAAAAAGACCACGCGCTGCGATTGCATGTGACCCATGTCGGCAATCCAAATCCAAGGTAAGAGACCATATGCATGTTCTGCTCTTTCATCTCAAATAGCTAAATGGCATCGTCAGTGCGACAGTAGTAACCCCAGATGCCAAAGATGTGAGAAGCACAATCTGGTCTGTATCTACTCTCATACTGGAGGAGATAAACGTTTGAATCGCCGAGCAGAACGTCGGTCAGTCTTGTAGCTCAGCGCATTGTGTTGCTTGTTAATAGCTGGGTATTCTGACAAGAGAGATAGGGCAACTTCACGGTCAAGAAACAGTGCCAGAGAACCCCAGCAGCAATCAACTGCGGGATCATCGTGCATCACGTTGGAGCAACAAGAACAACAGTCGTTTCAGTCAATTGGAACACCCGCAGGAGAAGGCGGCGCCGTCCATACACCGGCGAGTGTGAGCTCAGTCCGGCGACCAACATGCAGTGTCCAAGAGGATCTCAGTCGACAAGCGGAGCCGCGAATTGATGTGTTGGCAGCTGGTGTCTTTGATCGTCCATCCGGGTCATGCTACTTTGGTAAATACGCGCTACTCACTCTAATTCTGGGTCACAGTCTATTAATCACAACCTAGGATCGAGCTCGAACCATGCAATCTTCTGGTCTCTAAATGAAATCGTTACCAAAGTTGGGACGAGTTCCGGCCTTCTCCTCCATCCTGAGCGTCTCCGGAATAGTCAGGCTAACACGGATTACGGTCCACTACCAGATCCCCCTTCCTCTTCAATTGCAGGATATGGTACTGATCGCGTTGACACTGACTTGCTTCCTGAGCGTCAAACCGCTGTTAGATGGATAATTCAATTCTCTGACACTGTAGGGAGCCTCCTTCCTTACATCAGTGAAGCTAGTTTGATATCCGGTCTGGATGAGGTGTTGAACAGAGCTGGCAATACTCCGAAATCAACGAGGCCGATGCTGGCATTGCTCAACATAGTGTTTGCTTTCGCCTTGTCTGTTACTCATGAGCATTCACCAGAGACATACTACCGCCAGACCTTGGGCTTACTTGATCCTGAAGCGCTTTGCGTGTCGAGCTCGAGGTTACGTATGTAGCATTGCCCACAAATGAGACTTACAAATCACTAATATTTGGCAGTTCAAACGCTTTTGCTCCTGGCTCTGTATCAGCAGAACAGCCAACGTTCTACTGAAAGCTTGACAATTCACTGTCTTTCAGTCAAAGTCGCCTATCAATTGGGACTTCATGCTCCGATTTCTTACAGTCATAACGTGCCTGAAGAAAAAGAGCTCAAATCCCGGCTTTGGTTTGCCGTGGTGAATCAGGATAGGTAAGTATGTAGATAACTACACGGAGTCAATCTTGTTAATAATAAGCAGAATTGTTTCTTCCGCTCTCGGTCAGCCTTGTTTAATACCTTCATCCCACGTTCGTATGGAACTTGTGGAACTGCTTTCTTCCAAGACTTATGTTGATGACATCGATTCGTCCTATCGCAATAGCATGGTAGATCACTTCCGTGACCTAACGTAAGAATATTCCTTTGAACGAAGAGCACAACGTGACTGACAGAACCAAGAACTCTACATCAGATTATGGGACGAGCCTTGGAGGAAGTTCATGATTCTAACATGAGTCCTGTGACTCCTCTCAGCCTATACGATCTCTTGGAGAAGACTACCAAGCTTTCATTAGAGATGGGCCGTTGGCGGCAAGACGCCCTGCCATCTAGAATCTTGGAGACTATCGCAGATCGCGATGTCTGGTCGCCTGCTAACTTCAAAGCATCTCGACCCACGATATTGCTCGCGATCTATTATTACCGAACGCAATTGATGACATGCGGGCCTCTTCTCGTAGCCGTGCTGCGCTCAATCACAAGGAAATCACCAGATTGTGATTCTGAGCTCCTACGAGATAATATTGCCGCTATACTGAAAACCGATTTCCAGCATGTATTAGAGCTCCACCGACTGATCAGCGACATTTTACAAAGGCAAGGACCATTCTTTCGAGAGAATGCGATCTGGTGGACTTGCAACTATTGTGGTGAGGACGCCTTGTGAATCGATAACATAGCCCCTTCTAACCAAGAGTTGCCCTAGCTTTAACAACCACATTGCACGTTTTCGGTTTCTGGCTTGCCTCGGGATGCCAAGGTGCAGAATTCATCACGAAACAAGTCTCGTCTGTGAACTCAATAGATGAGTTATTGAATAAGTGTCTAGGCACCTTGAAGGCAATAGGTGTGGCAAGTGCTATGAGTATAAACGCATATCGCCGTATATTTCGATATGTTCAGCTGTTGAGAGGAATTTGTGAGTCAATGAGCAAGGCCTTATTCGCGTGGTAATTATTGTTTACTAACATCTTGACCCTGATAGCACTAGGACCAGGCGATAAAGCAGCAGAACTCGAGACAGCTGACACGATCCCAGTGGGTGCACGGGAGTTTCGAAGCGGCCAAACACTACCAACAGTGGAGAATGGCAATACGAGTGGGCCCAGTCTCATCTTGGATGATAGCATCGATTTCTTTACACAGGTCAACGAAAATGACCTGATTTATGGAAACTGGTTAGGGCCAAACTTTGAGGCAAACGAATTTGATGTACTAGGGTTCATTTAATGTAAAGTAACTGAAGTAAAAGAACTTGTCACGCGCTGGGCTTAGCCTCGAGCCCACGGTACAGCTCATCAAACTTCTCGGCAACTAAACTGATGCAGTCATGTGAATAGATCATCTCTTGCACCTCTGGTGACGCCCACTTATCCGGTACTTTGCCGCCATTGGTCTTGTTTGCAGCAAACAGTCTGTCGCGCTCCGCCTTCTTCTCTCCTTCGCCGAGATGTAGAGCCTTTCCGGATTGTGCCGCGAGGTCAACGAGCATCGTCGTGCGATCCTTGCGCAGCAGCTCATAGATCTGAAGGCTTCTGTTAATGTCCTCGGGCGACCTACTAGGTACTCTGGCAAGCACCTCGGCTAGGACAACGGCATCCTCAACAGCCTGTGCCGCTCCCTGGTTGAGATGGGGTAGGGTGGGATGGCATGCATCGCCCATCAAGGCTAGAGAACCATAGCTCCACGTGGGTAAGGGCTTGTGCGAGCGCAATTTCCATTCGCAGACCTCACCGTCCGGGACGAGATTCAGCATACGCTGGATAAGAGGACAAAAGTCAGAGAAGACGTCCAGCATGGCACTCTTGGATCCCTTGGTTGTATAAGTCATGGATGGTGCATCTGCAAAATTCGTGTCAGGTTGAATGGATGACATGTTGTAGATGGTACGGGACGCAATTGGGTAGGCGATCCAGTGTCGCTTCTCACCAATCCATCGAGTGACCTGATTACTGTCTAGCAGCTCCATCATCTCGGGGTCGGAGGCCATGTTCTCCCGAGACAGAAGAACACGGTAGGCAGCCTGTCCAGTATCTTCAGTGTCCATCACAACTCCGGCTTGCGAGAGGAGTGCGCCGCGTGCAACGGACTTGATGCCATCCGCTGCCAAAAAGACATCTGCAGTGGCCCGGTACGCCTCGCCGTCCCTTGGCTTGACGGTAAACTTGACATATGGCGAGAAAGTATCAACGCTCTGGAGGGTATGTCCGAATTTGAATTTGATGCCAGATTCCTTCTTGCAACCCTCGTAGAGACTTCCGGCCAAGGAAGCCCGGTGTCCTGTGCAATGGGGATATCCATACTTTTCGCGAATGTCGGGCATGTAGACGTGGGTCAGCTCCCTATTAGAAGCGCCATCTGTGCAAGTAGTTTTCAGTAACGACTCATTTCCAAAAAGATGCATTTTTACTCACCCCTGATGCTGGTCTCCTTGACATCTGTTGCCTCGGCCCCTACAGAGTCCCAACACCCCAGACGCGTCAGTATTCTAACTAGGTTAGGAGCCAGTTGGATACCAGCGCCAACGAATCCTAGATCAGAAGCACTTTCGTAGATTTCAATGTCTCTGAACCCTTTCTTTGCCAGCGCTAACGCGCAGGTCAGGCCGCCCATACCTGCACCGACGATAACAACTCGAGAGTCTATTAGAGACATTCTGGTGTCTGCTTGCAATAGTTAGTTATGCGGAATAGAGAGCCTCTCGTTGGTTTAGCACGTAATTAGTGGTCACTTACTCTACTCGGTTGAATGGAGGAAATACTACGTATGATCCAAATTTTACTTGTCGGATTCCGATAGCGACTCTCAGGTTTCTGATCAATGAATTTATCTGGGGCGACAGGGTAGCCTCCGGGTTGTGGGCTCGTAGCCAATCGGCTTGAGTCTACCCGATAGCCAATGGGAACCACGTCAGCATGCACTACGAAGCTAGCCATGTCTCCGCAGGTACGCGTGGCTCGGACACCGACTCCCTCAACAGTCTCCGATTCTATACTTCCAGGGAAGCGAAATGGTTCCCCACATCGGGGCCGGACCTTGGTGACATGATATCGCCGGAACGTTCAAATCCCAAAAGCCTCTCGAAGGTAGAACCAAGTGGAGTACTATACTATAGCACTTAGGCTTCGCGTGTATAATACGTGACCCATAAGACGCCTTTCACTCCCACTATCTTTTCAAAAATCTAGAAGCCATTTTGTCTCATCATGTCTGCATCAACTCCCAACAGAACCTTCCGCCTTCTCACTGTTAACAATGTGCCTGAGAGAGCCAAGAAGGTCATTGGCCAAGTTGTTGAGGAACTAAAGACTCGCTACAGAATCGAGCATGTTGGCAATTGCTTTGGTACGTTTGGCAGGGCCGCGTCACTGGATGCTTAGATAATCCTAGAGGCGATGTTGACAAGCGTTACAGACAAAAGCGAGGTAGCATCTAAGGTGAAGGAGCTTAAGCCAGACATTCTTGTGCGTATCTTAACAGCCACCACAACTTCACTTGCAATTCATTGCTAATATCCTGCAGTGCTGCGCTTCTATGTGGACGGAGGAAGAGAGTACCGAGATGAGGGAGACAGCGAAATCCATCATCCCTGGAGTCAAGACATACGCTATACCTCAGGGGTTACAGGTCGAGGGTGGACCTCAGGCTGTGGTTGAGCATTTAAAGGAACAATTTCCTCTATTATTAGATAGTTAAAACCAGAGTCATGACAGTACTCTTATTAGATAGTCTTTATAATAAGTTTCTTTTTATAAAAATAATAATTAAAATTAATAGTTTATTTAAGTATTTATATA